>VXBW01005913.1:26939-48738 GCA_013400375.1 Thinocorus orbignyianus | reverse complement strand
GAAAGAAAGTGTGGCAGTGGCACCAGGGGTATTTTTAGTTTGTAAATCGCTCAGTAAAAGCGGATTCCGCCGTGGGAAGCTGTCGGTGATGGAGAAAGGGTGCTCCTGCCTCGGCGGCTGCCCGGGACGGACACACGGACTGTCCTGCGCCTTTCTCAGGGGACGGGAGAATAATCCATTCGGCTCCGTATTTTATAGGATGGACGAAGCCGAGAGCAAACCTGTGCTTGAAAAGCAAACCTGTGTCCGGCCAACCGTGGGGAGAGCGGCTCCAAATGAGAAGATTTTAGAGTTCAGAGAGGAGAAGAAAAAAAAAAAAAAAGACAAAAAAAAAAAGACCAAAAAAACAAAACCCAAAGAAGTGCCAAACTCACTAGAAAAATAAAGATTTTATTCGTAGAGGTGTGCTACTGGGTGTTGTCACCTACCCAGGGTGCCACTGTCTCCCCTCTCCGGGAGAAGGAGCTTGTCCTGCCTTTCCCGAGCGGGCTGAGCCGCCGTCCTCCGCCAAAATTCCTCCCCAGCCTCCAGGGCTGGATACACGGAGGAATAAAAAGGGGAAAATTGCAATTGTTTGAGAGCTCATAGGGATACCAGATCCCTCTGCTCGAGCTGTTACCTTCTGCTGCCTTCTACTTCAATTTGTAGGGACAAAAATCCCTTAGATTGCCTTAAATTTTTTGTTTAATTCGTTACGTGTACATAAATATATACTTTCTTTTTTTTTTAATGCTTTGTACTAAGACAATTTGGTGAATTACCAGGTGGGAAACAACTAGATCCCCAGGATAAAGTTTTCTGCCCTCTTAGGGTTTTTTTTTATCGTTTTTCTTCCCTCAGAAACCACTTTCTTGAACTCCCGGTGCGGCGGCAGGGAACGAACACCTCTCTGCTCGGGACCGCTCGGGGAAAGATGCGGGTTAAAATACGGGTGGGTTTAGGCTGGAATCCTTCGGGGATTTTTTTTTTTTTCACCCACCTGGTAATTAAAAAAACCCAACAACCTAGATTTGTCCCAATTAGGAGGCGAAAAAAAGTAGAAAAGTGATTAGAAAACGCGGTTTGGGAGCAAGAAGGGGAAACCAGAGCGGTGAAAACTTTGGGGAAAGTATTAAATCCTCGTTCTCTGTAGCTGCGCGGGGCTGTAAAAATTCACTTTATAGCGAGTTGGGGATGGAAGCCAGGCAGAGCTCCGGGCGCGGGAGATCCGCGCTGCCCGGGCCGGCCGCACCCGCGGAACAGCCGGGCCGGAGGCTGAAGGTGATTTATCGTCTGTTTGTTTGAGATTGTTCGCCTCCCACCCACCGTCCCGAAAAAAACAAACCCAGAAACAAACCATTGATCTCCCTGAAAGGCGAAAAGCCCCGGCTCTGCAGGCAGAGAGGAGCGGATACTGTGCGCTGGGAGCTCCGCACCCGCGCAACCGAGGCGCAGGGATGGGGTGGGGGGTTTTCTCTCGCTGTCCAGAGTCGGGGAATATAAATTTTTACGCCCAAAACCTTGGCTCGGGGGGGGAGGAACTCATTCGCAGCTCTCCCTTTAGGTCCCGACTTAATGAAACTTTACCGCTTAAGGAAGCGCGCAAGCCCTCCCGAGCACCAAAGGTGGCTGGCCGTGTCTGTTAGCCCTCAATTATAACTCCATTAATATCCCTTTGCTCATAGTCAGCAGCGCGTCCGCGGAGCGGGAGATCGCCCTGCCCTGCGGTCCGGGCAGCGGAGGCAAAGCGCGCAGCTATTGCCAGGTATTATCGTTATTCTTCTTATTCTTTACTAATTCTATCCGCCGGTGCTCACTCCTCTCCGCGCATCCCGGCGCTGGGAACCGCATCAGCTCCCGAGGTGTTAACGAGGGGACTAAAGGCCGAGGCTGGGCCGCGGCGCGGTGCGGAGCGGAGCGGGCGCGGAACCCCGCGGAGGGGAGAGGGGCGGCCGGGCCCGCACCGCCGGTAGTGCTGGAGGAAACGCCTCGGGTTTCTTTACGGGCTCATTTTCTCAGAGGAGGATTTTACTGCATGCGTAAAGAATTTTGAAAAGCAGTGGTAAATATTTTCTCTTCTGGCAAGTTATTTATTGGCATGAAGAGGGGATTTTTTTATTTATTTTTTTTCCCCTCCTCTTTATAAAGCTACATGTGGTGACCATATAGGAGTAGAAATAATGTGGCCTTTCTGGTTTTGAAGAACTGCTAATGTCATTAAAGGTCTTCCTAACACGCCAGCTAGGAGTTCAAAAAGCCTCGCCTTTTATCCTGGGCGTATATTTGGTTGTTTATAAAGTGCAGACTTCCTTATACTTCAAGTGCATCAGGAGGATTTCTTAACTCTGCAGAAGGATCTGTTTTCAACTATATTCTTCTTTGGAAATTGGACTGTTTAACTAGTGTCTTTCACACTTCTTTTCTGGCTGCTATTTTTATACATTCAGCCGCAAAAGAGGTTCCCGTACACAGAAGCAAACAAAGAAGTTTTGATTTTTTCTCTCATTCTCTCTCCCCCTGCTTCGTGTTACAGAAAATATCTGCGCCCGGCCACTAATTGTCTATTAGTGCTAATAAGTGGCTAAAACAATATTAGGAGATAACCCGAGCAACCTGTCTTCTTTATTTTAATTTGACTTACTGAAGTCGGGAAGGTTTTGACGAAGACCGGCCTAGACGTGTCCAGGGAATCTGTGTACTAAACTTTTGGACTGTTGATTTTGAGGGTCACTTATCTAAGCTAAGTTCAAAGTGTCACCTGCTTTAATCCCTTTTCTGTCATGCTCGGAGAGACTCCACACAGCACACAGTTTGCTTCTCAGAGAGCCTGGAAAAAAAAAAAAAAAAAAAAAAAAAAAAAAACAAAACCAAAAACCCCAACCCCAAACCCTCTGTCTCCATTTTTCTGTCCCCCTCCCTCCCCGTTTTCCCTCACAAATACATTAGGAATTTCGCCCCTTGATTCTTAGGAAAAACTCATTTGAATTCAATTATTAATATTTTCCGGGCATACTCCTTTAGTGTGCCATTCGTAATATATTAGGATGAATTATATGTGTGTGTTTTTTTTTTTTTTAATGAAAAGAAAAGAAAAGAAAAGAAAAGAAAAGAAAAGAAAAGAAAAGAAAAGAAAAGAAAAGAAAAGAAAAGAAAAGAAAAGAAAAGAAAAGAAAAGAAAAGAAAAGAAAAGAAAAGAAAAGAAAAGAAAAGAAAAGAAAAGAAAAGAAAAGANAACAAGATGTTCAAATATAGAATGTATGAATCTGAAATCTGGTGTTTTCCACGCTTGGATGCTGATGGCGTTAAAAAAAAAAATACCCTTACTTTGCTGCTTCTGCAATTTAAATACTTATGTAGAAACATAAATTACCCACTGGGATATTATTTTTAATTAAAATTCTCTTTCCTGGAGGAGTTGTTTTTAACTTCTCTCTGGTTTTCCTGAAGATTTTTCTTTTGCCTCCGATTTAACGTTTTCATTAATTGGAGGATTCTTAAGCCGTGTCTTGTAAGCGCGTCGGTGTTTTTGAAACTTTGACAGAAAACAGCCCACTTGTTTTGTTTTGTTTTGGGTGAATGGTTTTGGTGAAAATGCATAGTTTTAAGCCAACTCAGAGGGAGTGGAAAAACTTGGAGTTTCTCAGACACGTCAATGAACACTGTTCACACACACACAAAAAAACTCCCATGTTTTTTCAATGAGCTCTTGAACGTCAAGCTCCGCACTGAGGCTTCGGAGGGACAAAGCTAAATTTATGCATCTCCAGTCGGTTTCAGGCATCTAAATAATAGAAACGGAGCCGTTCTCAGAAGTGCTGAACCCTCACAAATCTGGGTGAAGACCAGGAGGACAGCTCTGGCTCATCACCCCAAAAATCTAGCCCCTTTCCTCTTGCTGCCCACATGTGACTTCAGGCACTTAGACTGGTTGTTGAGTTCAGCCACCGTTATTGCTTCCTCTTAGAGGACACTTGGAGAAGCAAGGAAAAGTACCTCTGCATTCAGCAAAATAAAGGGCTTGAAGTGCGTGGTGAACTTCCAAAGGTTTGAGAGCCATAGGGCAACATACCTGCTTTATGGTAGATGTATAGATGGTCTGAGAGGAACTAACCTCAGCCACTCAGCCCTGCATTCCCGGGCAATCCTGTAACGGGCTACAGAAGGGTTCCCGGAGTATCTACACCACAAAACACCTCCCGCTGCCTGAGAACAAACACTTGAGGGTTGGTAGGAGAGAACAAAGCAGGGGCCAAGCCGTGGTGGAGCCCAGGACCAGGAGCAGGTGACCTCAAGGGCTCACGTCATTGCCAAATCTCAAGCTTGGGCGTTTTGAACACCCAGATGTTTTTCTGTATTTTGGGTCAAGTTTTATCTGTCAGAAGTCTCCCTCCTGTTGTTTCAGGGCCACAGCACTTGTGGGGGAAGAAAGGAAATTTCTGGTAAAAATGAGGAGAAAGTGAGAAAAATCAGCTTCTTTGTGTGTGTTGGGAAATTCTTTTGGGAAGGGAAAGAGGGATTTTTCTTTTACTTGGAGCTGGCACCTATCAAGACAACATATGTCATGATTTCTCGTGGGTATTTCTAGGTTTTGACGGGTTCTTTAGAAACACTGGGGTCCTGGCGCAACAGCAGAAGCTCCACTGACCCATCCATCCTCCTCCTTTTCTGGTCACTGTGTGTCCTATGTCCTGCGTCCCAACGGCTGAGGAAGGTGAATGGGAATTGAGGGCACGGACAGGATTATTGGGGCAGGTACATCTGCTAATATGTCTTAGTGGTTTCATTGACTTTTTTTCCTCCCCGCCCCCCTCCCCCTTTTCCTGTAATTTCTGAATCAATCATTCTGCTATCAGCTAGCTCTAGAGATGGATGAGTAACACTAGTGAGATAAAAGAGTCAAGACTCCCTTTCCTGTGATTTGGCTGCTTTTTGTTAACAGTGCTCTGAGTGCCATTATTTCCCATAAAAGACATCTGGAAAATCATCAGCGTGTGGTGGAGAAAGTGGCTCTTCTCTGCTTTGTACTCCCCTTTGATCCAACACGGAGCACAATTCACTGCCTCTTGAGATCAATAGCTCCCATCCTGGGACATTTTTCATTCCCGTATGCTGTGGGTGATTTGAACCACTTTAAGAAAATAGGGATGTCAACTCCTTTTTGTCTTAGAACGTGTTTATTTATGGATTTGTGACAGCAAGGCCAATGCCAGGAGAAGAATGGCATGGACCAGCTGGCTATTCCCAACTCAGTGAGTTGTTCCTCTGAGCTTGGTCGGCTTCACCTTTGTAATACCACCCGACCAAAGATTCATGAAAGTATGGGTGGCCGTGGCTGTTGGACAGTCTTGTGGTAATCAAAGCAAAGACCTCCAGGGCCAAAAGTGTCAGCCAATATAACTTGAGTTTAAGCTGCCTACCTGGAGTAGAGATTGGTTCAAAGCCTCTCTGGAGTAGATGCAAAAAGGGGGCACTGGAGCAGGAAGGGTTTTGCTCAGGTTCAGTAGAAGCATTAAATTGTTTTCTGGTCTTTTTAATCACGAAAAACCAACCTGGGGTTTGTGAGCTGCATGCAGGTCTTTGGTCTTTCAGATGTGGGTCCTGTGCCAGGTCTTTGCCATGGTGGGCAATGGTGGGCTTGAGGCTGCCACTGGTAAGCCTGGTCTGGGCAGGATTTAGAGCTGGTGTTAGATCCAGTCTGATGTTCAGAACAGCCTTGTTCGAGGATGGATCCCTGGGATCTCAATCACCGTGTCCCACCAGTGACCCACTTCCAGAACCTTCCCTATTCCTGTTCTTTGGTTCCTCTCTAAAGAAACATCTGAGTGGCTGAGAATGACTGTGTTATGCCTTTCCTCAAGAAAGCTGCTCTCGGATATGTGAGAAGGCCTGACAGTAGTGAACAGGAACTCCTGACCTATATACTCAATGAATGGCTCAGTCGGATGGACTTTGAGATGTTTGTCTGCTCAATGCCTCTGCTTTCCAGCACTAAATCCTGTAGTATTCGACCTGAAAGGTCCTGCTAATATGGGTAGGATCAAGCACAGCCCTATAAAGAGCAAGGGAGGTCATTATTTTCACAGGAACTGAAAGTCGGACCCTAAATCTTCAGAAGAGAGCAGTGCCTAGAAACCAGCTGTCTAATATATCTGCTGTGCTAAACTGGTAGCAGGGAGGGGAGAATAAAAATGTGTTTTGCAGTATAATATTGCTTTGTGCCTCCAAAAAGGCTTCTAATTTTATGTTTTAAAGGCAAACATTACAGCTAATTGAAGAGCAGAGAGGAAAAATGGATCTCCTTTTCTAAGCGCCAATAAGACTGGGTTCTGGGCCAGTGGTTCTGTGAGAGGTCTCCATTTACTACCTGTTCTAAACCTCAGGTATTTTAGAAGGAAAATGCCTGCCATATATTAAAGAGAAAAGTCATTAAATGGATGTCAAAAAAAAAAAAAAAAGGACAGAGAAAACCCATATGACTGAATTTATAGCTTGCTTAAGGAGCACAAGGTAGCACTGAGAAAACATGTATGAGGACAAGGGGGCATCCACGCCATGGAAAATGCCTTTACCACTTGGTGCCTTCCCACCAGCGACTTCAGAAGAGGTCCCCCAGGCTGACAATGTCACTGTCCCATCCCTGCAGCCTGGACCCTCCTCCTGCCTTCCCCCCGCCTTCCTTAGCCTCCCCCCCTTGAACAGAATAACCCTCCTGCACCTCGGTGGGAGTTGGATTAGGCCCTGTGCCCAGAACGTTGCTCGGATTTTATTGCTCCGGTGAATGCACCCATTTGCCTCTGGAGGAAACGGGGCTGAGCTGGAGCAGTCCTGAGCCAGCAGGAAATTCAAGGCTTTTGTGGGCATCCAGGCTGGATCCAAGTCAAATGAGCGAGAGGCAAAGTGAATATTCTCAGGGACAGCAGATTCGGAGCTGGGGGGCTCAGCTTTGGGGAAGAGGAGGAGGAGGAGGATGCAGGAAGAAGGTGACGTGGAATTTTAGCCATGACCTCGAAGGAAGCAGAAGGACGTTCAAAGTGTTTGGCGTCTCACCAGCAACAGGGCTGGTGACCCATCCGAAGGCTGTGCGCAGGAAAAGAGTTCCCCCATTCACCCAAGCACATATTGTCCCAAAAGTACGGGTAGAACTAGGAGCAAGAAGGTTCCCTCTGATGCAGAGAGTTGGGAGGAAGAGGTAGGAGAGGAGCAGGCAGGCAGAAACTGTGGGTTTGACATTGCTGTGAGCCCCTGTGGCATTTTAGGCTCTCCTTTTGGACATCCAGGGGCTTGCTGGGATCCCACTGGAGGGGTCTCAGTGAGGCTGGAGAAGCAGGAGCAACCTCCTCTTCACCACAGTGCTTAGAAAACACCGATTTCTTAAAAAAACCCACAAACCTCAACAAACCAAACTTGAGTAAAAGAAGAAAACTAGAAATCCTATCCTAGGCAGCGTCTGCTCTTCCAAGCCCATCTTGTTCCCGTCTCTGGATTCCATGATGGGATGCTGCCGTCTTTCCTTGGGACCAGGCCCACAGACGGGCTGAACCATGGATGCGGGGTGATGACTCTTCACAGTTCTGCGTGTGCTGCCCTTGCAGGGATCCACATCCTTGGTCTGACTGCAAATGCTGTGGGGTGCTGTTGCTCCTGACGTCTACCTCCCTGAGGCTTTGAATGTTTTAGGGGAAGAGAAATTTGAAAATGCCAGCGTGGAGCAGGGATTGCCGTTCCATGCTGGTTTGTGGTCTTTCTGGTTAGCTTTGTGCCTGGTTTGATGTCCTAGTTCAGCCCTATTGTCCTCCAGCTGCTGTGGAGAGGTCTGGGCTAGTCCCTGCCTCTTGTCACCTCCATCTCTTCAGTTGCTGGCTCCTCCTGCATCCCATACATCAGAGCAAGTGGGGTCTGGCTGCGAGGAGGTGTGGGGGAGACAGGCTCAGCTGGCTGAGCTGATAACAGATTAAACCCAGTAAAATTAGAGCAGAGGAACTGTATTTTGTGTCAGATCAGGTTCTGAGATTTTACCTTAAGGCTGGGTCCCACCTGGTCCCGATCCTCTCTCTGCCTTCAGTGTGGCTATGCTGTCTGATGAAAGCAAGAGAGGATGCTGCCAGTATTCCCTTTAACTGTGTTCCCAAAGGACTGGGAAGGGGAAAGTGGGAGATGGGATGAGTGAGATCCCTGCTCCAAACTTGACAGGATAGGAGAAGAGCCTGGGAGAAAGCAGATCTCTTTTCTCCTCTGCTACTAGTGTGCTTGGTGGCCTTGAGCACCTCACCTCATCTCCCCGTGCCTGCCCCGTCCCCATCCTTCTGCCTCCTGACCTCCGGAGAGGCAGGACCGGCCTCTCCCCGTGTGTTTGTAGGATGCTTCACAGGGTGGTGTCTGTCACGGCACGGCCTCTGGACTCTATCACAGCCCTACTGCTATTAATAATCCAGAGGATTAGAAAGATAAGCCAGTTACAGCAAGACTCGGGCTTGTCACTGCTGTCCGCTGGCTTGTGGGATCTTCTAGGTGGGGGAACTGCTCTGGGCTGTTTATTTACAGTCTATAACTTTGCAAATGGTATAAGAGCTGCTCAGGTTTTATTTCTTTGCAAGCACCTCAGCGTAGGAGACATCTGTGCTGACAGAATTATCTTTTTCTATTTTTTTATTTATTTCCCCTCCCCCCCCTTTTCCCTACAATGGTGTCTTTAACGAGAGCTGGGCTTTAATTGGTAGCTCCCATGGATCCCTCCCCCTCAGCTTGGGGGAGATGCCTGACAAGTAGTACAGAAGTAATATACGGGCAGACTGAATACATGTATTTCAGCTACGAAGCCCAGTGTGTCGTATCTTTAATATATATATGTATATATGTATATTTCATCCCAAAGAAGTACAATTCTTTTATTTATACGTAGATGAAGCATAATAAAACTGCCCCCCTTTGCCACATGCTGAGCTGTACGGTAGTTAAGTTTAGCTCCTTATTTCAGCTAAAGACAGCAGTTGTTCCGCAGTTGAGGTGTCCCACGTGCTGGTGACATGGGACTCACGGTGAGACTGACACAGATCCCAGCTGGATTTGGCTGCGGCCAGTCTTCCCAGTCAATCCTTACAAGTGGGGGGCTCCCGGCTCTGCCCACGTGGGGATGCTGGTGGCTTTGCCACGTAGGCGGGCTGTAGGACTTCCTGGGGTCAGGGCAAGGTGAGAGTTGTTTATTCCATGGTGGAGGATCTAATCGAAGCCGGGGTGTGGGGACAACCCCATGCTGACTGATCTCTCTCTAGGGGCACTTTTCCTTTTTTGATGCGGTGCTAAGTGGATTTTTGTCCCCTGGCTGATACGAGAGGTCTCTTTCACGTATGAAGAGTCACGGTTTTCCTTTTGAGGATGGGGAAAAAGAAGCACAGAAAAGTGAAGGACAGGGATGGGGATTTTGAGAGCCAGCCCGTTGCTCTGCCCCCCAGGCTGAGGGGTCCGTGTCCCTCAGCACCACCTTAGCACTTAAAACCAAGTGGTAGCACAGGGCTGATGCTCATACAAGCACAGACCAGCTCCTGGTCCTTCCTGTTACACGAGTAGAGTGTCCCAGGGGTGAGGTTTGAACAAAGTCAAGCACAGAGATGCTGTCCTCAGGAATCCAAGGGTTTAGGAGATCATCCAGCTCTTTCCAGCTGCAGGACCTGGCTTAGTCCTACCCACCAACCAAACTGAAACTCAGTCATAGAATCGTAGAATGGTTAGAGCTGGAAGGGGCCTTCAGGATCATTGAGTTAGGGCAGGTCCCATGGGCAGAGACACCTCCCACCAGCCCAGGTTGCTCCAAGCCCCATCCAGCCTGGCCTTGAACCCTTCCAGGGATGGGGCAGCCACAGCTTCTCTGAGCAACCTGTTCCAGTGCCAGTCACACATCTCCCCTCCTTTCCTCTTTCCTGCTCTTGCATTTTAGCACAAAGGGGAATTAGGAGAGACTGTGTGTGTGGGGAAGAAGGGATGAGGTGTCTATAAGGTTTGTGCGTGTGACAGATATTACCCAGGAGCAGCACAGCCAGACTGGGCTTGAGGCTCGTTGGTGCTGCAGGACAAACTAAACTTGCCAACCACACCAGAAAGAGTGAGTCTGGGCTGTCTATGCCCATGGGAAGGGAGAGGAGAAGGATCTGCCGAGGTCTTGACTCAGTGCTGCTGGGTTTTTGCTGCCAGGGGGAGCTTTTCGGCATGACATAGCAGCTCTTTGCCCTCCACAGCAGCAGCCAGCGTGGCTGCCCAGGGCTTTGGCACAGGTGGCAGCTCTCTGACTGCATGGCAGTCTCCTGCCAAGGCACCTGCTAAATTGCATGTCCCTAGAGTCTACCTTCTGCCTTGTGTCTGGTGCTGACATTTCTCCCCATCTTTGTTCACTAGTCCAAGAGTGGTGCTTTGACCCACTGGTGAGGCCTCAGCTCGCAGTGCCACTGTGGCTCTCCCAGCCAGTGCAGTTATGCTGCATGAGATGTTCCCCCATGCTCTTGGAGGACAGCTTGGCTTGTGGTTCCTTACTGATGTGGTTCCTTCATGCTGTGTCAGCACAAGCAACGGTGGGCCAGCCCTACTGCGGTGTAAGCCCCCTCTCCCTGGTGACCTCCTCTGCAGTAGGAGATCTGAAAAGCAGGCTTGCAAAAGGCAAATGAGCAGTGAAACTGAAGAAACTCCGTTGCCAAACTTATTCTTACAGAGAGGGGTTTTCTAGTGTCTACTCCAGTGAAGTTCTTGCTGCATGTGTAGCTTTTCTTATGATGCTCTTGTTTTGTAATGATGCTCTCAGGGATTCTCTGACATCCAACAGTGTGGTTGAAGTCAAGTGGCTGCCTCAGTGCCACCAACTTTTTTCCCTTCCACGTGTCATTGGGACTTTTTTCCTGTAAGAGTGACAACAAGCTGCTAAACAGGGTGGCAATGGGACCAAACACTCAACAACTGAACGGAGGCAGGTACATGCAGGCAGAGCTCATCTCCTTTCCTTAAGGAAACAGGCCAGGCACTGGAGCCTTGTTCTACAGAGGATCATACCAAGCTGGAGTCCTTGGGAATGACCCTAGGTCTTATGACTTGTAGCCCTGTATGCTGTGACACTAAACACATCCCTGAAAGAGAGGGCTTTCCACCCACAAAATAGATCCAAGAAGGCTTTATCCTAGTTCCTTATTCTGTAGATTTGCTCCAGGGTGAAGCCCATCACCACAGTTTTGGAAGAGCCACAAGTGCCTGTTCTGCTGGTGGCTTACAAGGATGGGCAGTGCTGCCCAAGCCATGTCTGGTCACCCCTGTGCCTTCCCGGCCCAAGGAGTTGGTGGGGTCTCCGGTGTGCTTGAGTGGGGCTCTGCACAATCTCTGGATGCAGATTTTAGGGGTCTTTTGGGCACTGTTTGTTGGCATCTCCCCTGACCTGACTCTTCTTCACCCGTGGACCCAATCTCTTCTTCATTTTTCCTTAGTGTGTCCAGGCTGCTCTCCTCTTTGAGAGCGCTGGCACCAGTTAATAAATAATCTCAGGGCTTTCCTCAGTGTGGTACGTACTCGCTGACCCCCAGCCTCAACACTTCCTACACACCCTGGCACACAGGTACGGTGAGTAGGGAGAGGTAGTCCCCGTGCTGGGAGTCGTGCGTAGGACTCCTGTGACAAGAGCAGCGCTTACATGAAGCAGGGGAAGGCGCTGGGGTTTTTGCGCTGGGATTTGGGAATGTTCCCCCCACCCTGTTCCTCCTGAGTAGTTGGTCAGAAATGTTTATCAAGGGCTAGAAAGGAAACCTGTGTGTAAAATACCCCAGACCAGAAAGCCAGAAAAAATCTCACTGAAACCACAGGGTCAGCCTGGCAGATTTGCAGTGCTAATTTACTGGTGGCTTAAATAAACAGAGGCAGATTTGCACTCTTGCCTCCTCCTCCTCTGTCATCTCATGTTGTGTTCCAGAGGGTTGGGGGTGTGTGGGATGGGCTCCCACTGGTCCCCACGGTGGGACCCACCTTTGTTGTTGGTTCAAGACCAGGTTGGACGGGGCTTGGAGCAACCTGCTCTGGTGGGAGGCGTCCCTGCCCAGGGCAGGGGGGTTGGATGATCTTTAAGGTCTTTTCCAACTCAAACTGTGATTACCTGGGCTCTGCCCATGGACAGGTATGGTGGGACCATCTCTGGATGGTCCTTCGAGTGGGTGTTGTGAGGTAGGAATGATTTGTCATTTGTCACTTTGTCAGGAAGTGGAGTGACAGGACAAGGGGTAACGGTTTTAAATTGGAAGAGAGGAGATTGAGATTAGATTTTAGGAAGAACTTCTTTGGTGTGAGGTTGGTGAGGCACAGGAACAGGTTGGCCGGAGAAGCTGTGGCTGCCCCATCCCTGGAGGGGTTCAAGGCCAGGCTGGATGGGGCTTGGAGCAACCTGGTGTTGTGGGAGGTGTCCCTGCCCAGGGCAGGGGGGTTGGAACTGGATGATCTTTAAGGTCCTTTCCAACTCTAACCGTTCTATGATTCTATGATTTCTGTGCCTGCCCTTTCCTTCCCCTTCCCTCTGAAGGCACAAAGGGGGCTGAAGATGTAGTCTCCTCATCAAGCTGCTGAGTTAATTGTCCCCGTCCGTGCTCTCAGCCTGTGGTCGATACAGGGGAAGGCCGCTTAGGTCTGACCCCATTTCCTTTCTGGTGACGTTAATTCGCTTGACCTTGTGTTTGCCGATCTGGCGTTGCCTTGCAGCTGACAGGTGGGTGTGAAGGAGGCCGGCAGGCAGGAGGAAAGGCAGGGCCACGTGGTCCTCCCATCCTGCTGCTCACCGAGCGCGCAGGAAATCAGTGCTGGAAGTCAGCAACTTGTTGATCCATGGGCAGGGCAAGCAATCCATTTTCTTCAGGTTTTAATTTCAAAATGGGAAATCTTCATCCCAGCTTCCCCTTTTCTATGCCAAAGAGGTGCATCCTGCGTGGAGGCACTGTGTCTCTTGAGAATTCACATTTTAGCCTTGCCTGGGGCAGACTCGGCTCTTGGTCTAACATGGGCAGAGGCAACTGCTGCTGTGGGGTGGGTAGTCAGGAGTTAACGCTTGACTCAAATTTATATTGATGCTTCTGAAAATTTTCTCATTGGAGGTCTGTCTGCCTCTTGAGATCATAAAACATGACCCCTCTTGTCTCCTTGAACTTCATTTTCCTATCTACTGTCCCTCTGGATGTGTTCCTATCCAACCTGCTCTGGTAGAGGGATTGAACTAGATGATCTCCAAAGGTCCCTTCCAACACCAACCGTTCTGTGATGCAAATGTGAGCATGTGAAGGATGAGGAGAGGCTCAGATATTTAATTATGTGGTCCAGGGGGATGGATAGGTCAGGTAAGTGGCCAACTTTGAGCTGCTTATCAGGCTGTGGCAGGTGTAGTCTGTGGTAGTCAAAACTTATGACAGATGTCTTGAGTCTACCCTCGGGATGGGATGCTGTGGCTTTGCCAGTTGTGCCAGTCAAACAGTGACTGTTTTTCTGTGAAAAACTAGCAAGTCTTGTGGACGCAGCTCCATTGGTATGGATGGATGTGGTACATCTCACAGGGTGGCATTGGGAGCTGTGGGAGTGGATCAGGCCTTCTGGAGTTGAAGCAGAGGGCAGCATTGCCATTTCTTCCAATGGGAAAAGTTGACACTGTTGGAGCAGGTCCAGAGGAGGCCACAAAAATAATCAGAGGGCTGGAACCCCTCTCCTGTGAGGACAGGCTGAGACAGTTGGTAAGGTTCAGACTGAAGAAGTGAAGGCTTCAGGAAGGTCTTGTAACAGCCTTCCAGTACCTGAAGGGGGTCCAGGAAAGCTGGGGAGGGATTCTTGATGAGGGGCAACGGTTTTACATTGAAAGAGGGGAAATTTAGATGGGATCTCAGGAAGAAATTCTTTGCTGTGAGGGTAGTGAGGCACTGGCCCAGTTCGTCCAGAGAGGTGATAGGTGCCCCATCCCTGGAAAAATTCAAGGCCAGGCTGGACGGGGCTCTGAGCAACCTGACCTAGTTGAAGATGTCCCTGCTCATGGCAGAGGGGGTTGGACTAGATGGTCTTTCAAGGCCCCTTCCAACCCAAACCTATTTTATGATCCCATGACAGCCTATGGTGTCTTGGGAAGCTCCCTTGCCTGGGCACTGACCTCTGCAAGAAGATGGCTTTGGTTCCTGGGTTTATGAAGCCTCTTCCACCTCCAAGTTACTCATCTTTGCAAGAATTACAGGTGTGTGCCCAGATTACGTTGGCAACCCACTGTAATCTCCTTGAAACCCAAATGAAAATGAGTCTTTGCTCTGAGGAGACAAGTTCAGGCTTTCCAGAAGAAAAGAGGAGCATCTTTGTCCTCCATTTGTCTTCTCTTTTCTTTCTTTTCTTGTCTCTTGAAATACAGCCCTTTCCTCCCTGGAAGGTGCCTTGACTAAGCTCACTTTCTCAATTCTGAACCTGAAGAATGTGATAAACCTTAGCTGATTTTTCCAAGCAGCTTGAACTGGTGTCAGGGCCATCTGCTCTCCAGGTCATTATAAGAATTTGCACCGTAAAGCTTTGCCATGTGTTCTCCGCAGATTACATACACCTTTGGCTGTGCTCTTGTTGTTAGCTGCTCATTATTGGTTGGTTTGAAAAGCTTTTCTTATAAATGCCCTGTGTCCTAACCACACGTGTTGTATCAGTGGTTTTATAATGACCCATTTGGAATTATTTAGCCAGGGAACCTTGCAGTTTTTCCTTTCAATGTGTCCTTATAAGATGCCCAACTTCTACAGTTAGTCTATGAATGTACCCACACTATTAGATCCACTTGTTTATAATAGCAACCAAATGTCTTCAAATATTCAAGCCTCCTTTTATTTTTTACAGCACTGGCAATAAGCCTTTACATGTTAACTCTTGGCCTCTCTGGGTAACCTCTTATTTAAAAGCAACTTAATTGACTTTACCAGGCCTGGGCTATTTTTCATTTCTTCCTAGAGGACTCATTACTGGAGATGGATGTTTATAAACTGGATCTGGATCCTTCTCTCTCTCTCTCTCTCTCTCTCTCTCTCTCACACACACACACACAACCCCACCCCCCGCTATTTTACCCCTTCCTGCCTGTTTACATTACTAAACCATAACCATATTCATAGCTTCACATAGTTTGGCTAAGATTTTTGTCATGGTGACCCAGTGCAAAAAGAAAAAAGCCAACAGTGCTGAAAGGGGAAGAGAAAATGTTAAAATACTCAAGTTTTTAGGGACTCGTATGTCAGTGAAATGGTCAGGATTAGAACAGAGCTTTGGTTCTTTGAAACAGGTAGGTTTTGAACTGGTATAATTTTGTGTGTGATGTAAAACAGGTGTAATGCAGTGGTAAACTGTGTCCAGTGTTGGGGTTTTTATTCCTTCTTTTTTTGCCTTTTGGAAGTAGTGGTATCATTATTATTTAGGGAAAAGAAGTGAGACAATCTACTGGAAGCAGATTTTAAGCAAGATACTGTCCTTGGCAGAACAAATCCCCTAAAGTTAAGTGTCAAATAACCCGTAAAAGCTTAAGGCATAAGTACTTTATCCACATAAGCCTGCCTCAGTAAACAGGGCACACATGGAAATCCACAACCTTTGGGTGCATAATGCATCAGATCCTCAGCCCGTCCCCTGCTGCTCTAGGTTTCCTGGCATCATGGGTCCTATCCTGATGTCCAGCAGTCTGGTACGTAGTGCTCGTGCCCCTGGTTCAGTTTAAAACCACAGACCTCTTCTGACAGAGATGCTCTGGATACTCACTAGCTTTGTTTGGTGTCCAAACTCTTCCTCTAGGACATGTGTGACAGCTCAGAAAGCCCCTGTTGCATCTTGCTTTGCGTCCATCTATACCTCCTGAAAGGGTTATCAGAGGGGAGAGAGGCAGAAACACCTATTAGGCCATATTTTTCATCCTTTTTTTTTTTCCCCCTCTGTTTCCACATTGTACCTGCTCAATTCACTTTTTGTTTGTGAGCTTCTGTCTCATTTTAAGTCTCTGGTCAGTGGGGAATTGTAACACCTTCCATGCTTCTCAGCCCAACGGAGCTTGTGGGGAGGATTTTCCTGCTTATTCGTCTTAAATCTGCGTATGTTTCATTGTATTTTCTCATCTTTCTTGGGCTTCTTACTGCCTGGCTCTTGTTGGCCCAGCAGGAAGTGGGGACCGTGTGCTTGGTCTCCACTGGTGCCCTGTTACGGTGGGGAATGAGCCAAGGGGGTGGACAACAGCCATTGGATCCCGGGTATTTCATGAGGGAGAACTTTTTCTCTGTGTGTATCCTCTTTACGCTTATCCTCGCAGACCCTTCATGGTCAGGGAGTGTTATTTTCGGATGCTCCACGAGATGCCCATGACGCAACTGAAGAGAAGGTTGGGCAGTTGCGGTCTGAAATCAGCAGCCTCTGTCATACCCACAGTGGTTCAGTATCTTCTGCGTCACTGTCTCAAACGATAAGTGATCCAGCTGACAGACCCAGGTTTGGGTTGATGCAGATAGAACAGATCGATGTGACGACAAGTGGCAGAAGCAACGGGGGGAACCCCAAAAGATGGGCGGTAGCTTCTCCACACAAGCTGTGTGTAGCAGCTGATGATTCCTGCCCTCAAAACTGAGGGTCCTTTTGGCCCTTTTCAGCAGGAGCATTTCTTTTTCTTCTTCTTAAGCTTCCTCTGGGTGTTTTGGCCATTGCCCAGCAATAGGGTGCACGTCCCTTGTATCCCACCCCAGCGTGCGAGCAGAGCTGCTGCCATGGTGCCTGCCCTCCCGGCGCTCCTTACTGCAGCCTTCAGGCTAACCTTCTGCCCCACACTCTCTCTGAGACTAGCAATTGATTTTTACTGGATTTGGGATAAAACCACAATTGAGGAACCTGGATTTCGAATAATCCTCCTGCCACCTTTCCCCAAATTTAATCCTCACCAATAATTTTGTGCTCTTTCACTTGTCCTCTCTTTCTACTTTTCTCTGTCCTCTTCCCCCTGCCCTTTTCCATCTTGTCTTGCCCAGTTCCCTTAACTGGGTAGCATCTGCCAGTTTTATTAATGGGCTGTGTAATCCATTTACGGGGTCATTAATGAAAATATTAAATAAGGCCAGACCTAACAAAAGATCCTTGGAGTACTTTGCAAGATACCTCCCACAAGTGTAATACTTGGCTTCCTGCCGTTCTGGCAGGTTTGAATCCACAAAGCAATGTTCATACTATTATTATTATTATTGTTATTATTATTGGCACTAGGCGATAACTAGAAATCCAACCCAAACCTTGGGGTTTGTGGTGATAGGCATGGTGCACATATGCTGGGATTATTTATTAGAAAACAGCAGAGCCGGTCGGAGTGTGATGGGGGGTCCTGGTTTTGTCCAAGAGCTACATGAAGAAGAGACAGTTCCTGGTCCCAGGGTGGCTACAGTATGAAAAGGGCGCCCTAAATGAAGGATGAGGAGGGTGACAGCGAGATCAAGGGCACAGCCAAAGGCTTTGCCCTCTGACAGTAGCCATGAGATGGTCCACGCTGCCTCTCAGTCAGACAGCACTTGTCTCCATCTGCTTGATTTTATCTTCCCCATTAAAGGGAGCAAGAGCCGAATGCCTCATGACCGGCTTCCACTGCCCAAAATTGCTGGTTTTGTAAAATTCGCTGTCTTGGAGGGGGGGGAATTAAAATATATAGATGTATATATAAAAACTAGCCTGTGTCTTCTGGACTGCTACTGCTCAGCAGACAAGCTGATATAAATCATAAGCAGAGAGGAATCCAGCTGGATCCCCAGCAGGGCTTGTTTCTGCTGAGCTGGTACTTGGATGAATATTCAGGTTGGTTGGAAGATTCCTGAGATCACCGGTTGCTCTTCAAACAGAGGGGATGGAGAGGTGAGCACAACGTACAGCAGATGGTAGCACAAAGCCATAGGTGATCCAGAGAGAGAGAGAAGAACACAGCAAAATACCCCATGAAAAAAAGGTTCTGCGGGAGGAGGTCGATTTTCTGCAAGAAGAGTGTGAATTTCTTTATAGCACCCAGCTCCTGCTCAAAAATCCCACCTTTCGGGTTTTTAAGGAATAAAGCTAATCAAGAGAAGTGCCTGGATATGTAAAGTGGGTATCAGCTGTGTAAAGAGGTATTTGTGCCTGCACCCTCACAGATGTTTATTTTCATATCAGCACATACATCGAGCCTCAAGCCGCAGATTTAAGGNTTCACTGCCACCCACCCCCCACTCCAACCCGGAGACCTTAAACAATCCAGTAGAAGGTGTGACTTCAAACTTGGTGGTAGGGATAAAGAGAAAGGAAGCCAGAATGTAAGCACTTGTGTGATGTGATTATTCCCAGAAATGCCTCGACATCTCCCCGCTGTCCCGGCACGGCTGCCAGCGGTGCCGCGGAGCTTCAAGCTAAGGTGCTGCCCGCCGACTGCAGAGACACTCTGATACCTTATTGAGGAGAGGCACTGGGTCCCCTCGTAGTTACAAGCGGAAATAGGGCCAGTGGCCAGCTGAGCCTGCTGCCAGGGCCACTGGGCCTCGGCATCCATGAGACCTCTGCCAAGCCCCTGCCAGCCACCAAGGTAAAGGGGGGGCTCCTCCAGGACCCCCCCCTGGCTCCCCCTGCCTGGGCTCCCCTGGTCCAGGCTGTAGGGCCACATCTGGGGTTGGCACCGCTGGGGTGGACATGAATGGGGTCAGCCATACTGGGGTGNGCATGTGCCTTTATATAAGATACTTTTATGTAGTCTCCTTTCCAGGTGTGTTTTCCACAATGTGTATGCGTACACCAGAACCCCTACGTGACTGCACAGGGCAAACAAAGTCTTTTTGTTACTCTGCAGCTCCATCTGAGCAGTTTTCTGGACTCTAAACCTCGCAGTCCTCCTCTGCAGACCCTTAAGTCCAGGCAAAAAACAAATAGAAAAGGTTAGGGGCTGGAGGAGGGAGTTGGGGGCAGCAGGGGGGGAGGGGGAGATGTTNCCCTGGCTCCCCCTGCCTGGGCTCCCCTGGTCCAGGCTGTAGGGCCACATCTGGGGTTGGCACCGCTGGGGTGGACATGAATGGGGTCAGCCATACTGGGGTGGGGGGAGACGTGTGGGGATGCTGGAGTGGGTGGGCACGGGTGGGGTTGGCCTGACACGGGTAGGGTGGGCCCATGGCAGCTGGGGCAGCCAGGGGTGTGCAGAGGGCTTGGGGGTGCCCTGGCCGGGGCTGTGAGGGTTTGGTGGTTGCTGCCCTCTGGGTGTCTGTGCCCTGCAGAGGAATTTGGGGCCAGGTCTGGGGCTGCCTCTGCCTCCGTGGGGTTTTGGATGTGAATGTGCCTAAAGATGCTGTGATAGAACTTGCCTGGTTGCTTCCCAAATGCCTTGTTATTCATTTATTCACCTGAAGTGATGCCCGATTCTCCTCAGCTCTGGTCCCATATGTCAGGGGAGAAAAACAATACGCTTATTCTCTCATATATTTTTTCTTTTCTTCTTTTTTTTTTTTTTTTTTAAAAATAATTATTTAAATGATTTCATTTACAGGGGAGGTGGAAGTGGGAGAGGGCTAATGTGTTACAGGTGTTTTGATTTCACGTTACTCTTTGAAAAAGCAAATCTCACCATTTGGACCCCGTATTCATCCTTGGTTGGTGAAGAAACTAATAATAGGAATTGTTAAGGAATTCATCAAAGAAAAACCCACTCCCTTTCCCCGCCTCCCCCTTTCCTGCACCCTTGGTGGGATCCGGCACCCCCTGATTGTAGATGACACAAAGTTTCGAGTTTTGGTTGTTTTTTTTTGTTTGGTTTGGTTTTTTTTTGTTTTGTTTTGTTTTTGTTTTTGTTTTAGTTATTATTATTTTGGGGGATCAGCTGTGTTTTCTGAGCCGATGTGAGTTAGCAGCTTGTCACGGAGGGTGGGGGTAGGGGTGGTTGGCTCTTCCCTCCCTGGTGGCTATGAGGGGACGGGGAGCTGCAGTTTCTCCCCGTGGAGGGCGGCGGCGGGGGCCCCGCGGGCGCGGAAGGCGGCTCTCCCGAGGGTGGCGGGGGTGAAGGGCAGGCTGAACTCGGGGCTGGGGGGGCCGGGACACACACACACACACGCCTGTGTTTGGAAAACTACTACCGAGCAGCGCTTTCGGGGCTCTTTTCCTGCATCTCCGCCTTTGCCGCTGCTCGTGTCCAAGAAGTAGCTCAACATAAATATCTATATTTCTTTTCTATTTCCGCCTCCCTACTACCTCGAAAATAATGAAAACCATGATTCATACAAGCCACGGCCCGGTGCTCTCTTGTGTCAATCAAAGGGCACGAAAAATACACAGAAGGGATGAACGGGGTCCAAAGCGCTGCCCCGATGGCCGCGCACCTCCAGCACCCAGAAAAAAAAAAAAAAAAAAAAAAAAAAAAACCAGCTTGGGGACACGGGGACGAAAAAAGGATATTTCCCCCCTCACTCATCCCATTTTAGTAAATGCATTATCTGCCGTTCCGATGATTTTTCTTGTCGCCCGAGAGCTTAGAGTTGCCTCTCACAAATTCGTAAGAACTAAAAGCCGAGGGGTAGGGCTTCCACGGGGAAAAAAAAAAATATTGTGTATTTGCACCGAGCTGATTCGGTGTAAAATCCGCGGTTGGAGAATTAACATCGAATTGAGACAGAGATGGTAACGACTCCGTCACGCCGGGGTTTTCAGGGCTGGTGTTAGGATGGGGTTTTAAATGAGTCTAAAACGCCAGTAACTCCTGGCTTCTATTCGTCCAGGTCAGGATAAAAACGCATTTGGGATCCTAAATGATGTCCCCTCCCGCACACCCAACCACCAGCATTAACCAAAGCTGTGGCGATTCTAGAAGAGCTCGATTCTGTAAATCGGTGTTGCTGCTTTGGGGAAGCGGGGGGTAAAAGCATCTCTTCCCACAGTTATTGACAAAATTCGATTTCTCCTGCTTGCTCCTGCCCCAGGTGCTTGTGCACAAACAAACTCCCTGGCTGCCATTGCTACCTCCTCCAAGAAAAATCTCTTTTCCTGGAGCCCAGGACAATTTCCTCCATCCTTCTCTTTGCCAGGCTGCTCCCTCCTGCAGAAACCCCGGCTAATTTCTCCGGCCAATCTTAATATTCACCACGAAGCCGAAGGAATGAACCAGCTCATTCTTCGGCTTTTTAACGTTGTTTGGAAGCTTTGATTTGAGCGCAGGGTGGCGGTGGGCTCTCTGCACCCCCCTTTTGAGGAGGTAGGGAGGAAATCAGAAATGAAACATCTTCCCTCCGAGTTGGAGAAAGTCCTGCAAAAACTCTTCAGACACTCACGGCCTCCCGGGCGCTCTCCCCGGAAAAACAACAACAAACAAACAAACAAAAAAAACCCAACCCAAAACCCAAACCCAAACAACAAAACACGGCGGTGTTTTCTCCAGCAAGTGCACTGCGAGAGCCCTCCGGAGCGGGAGATATTCTCGTAAATACGAGAATATATAAATTATGGGGAAAAGAAAAGAGGTGTGTTTTCTGTCTGGAAAACAAGGAATTCGACTCCTTTTCCAAAGGGGAAAAAAAAAAAAGATATGTTTTTACCTTTTCCATTTTTTCCCCCCTCCCTCCCCTCTTGTGCTGAAGCCGTTGTAATTTATCACTGGAGCCGCTCTCATGTCGTACCGATCGCGATGATGGTTTTTAATCCCGAGCCTAACGGTAGCTGGGCTTTGCCAGAGGCCAGGCAGCTCCTTCTCCTCCCAGCCCGGCCCCGCAGCTGCCAAAAAACCGTGTTCCTCGCTCATATACCCACAAACCGCTTTATTTCCCAACCCCCCAAACCCAAGGGTTCAGCTATTCTCTCT
>VXBW01005913.1:10995-25067 GCA_013400375.1 Thinocorus orbignyianus | reverse complement strand
GGCGAGAAACCCCCCCCAGCCGGCCGGGCTGGTGATGCAGTGCGGAGAGGATGCTCCGCGATGCCGGCGGCGGGGAGGGGGGGGGCGCTGCATCTTCCTGCCCCAGGGGGCAAAGAAAGGAGATACAGGACCGCTCCGGGTCGGGGTCCCTTGCCCCATCCCAGGGGCTCCCTCCCCGTCGGAGTGTTGGGAGTGGGGGGTGTTTGTGTCTCCCCATTTCCCAAGGGTGCCGGGTGCTGCGCCCTGCGCCCTATTTTGGAGCTGCTCCGCCGCGTCTGCGCCTCACGGGATCCTTCCTGGCGCAGAGAAGAGACTTTCTACTTTAGGGTTCCCTGGGGGACCTTTATCCACCCACCCTCCCGCCGTCTCCTCCGGCAGCCACCCGCCTGGAAAGGACATTTCAAGTCAATCCGAGTCCCTCCCCCGCCCGGTTTGGTCGTGAAATAATTTCAATGTCAATTTTATCATGATTTTACATCGTAAACACGCTGCTAGATTTGGCTTCTCTCTCGATTGTCTTTCTGACGCCGGCTTTCCCGGGGTGCCCCGGGATGGGGTGGCGGGTCCCCCCATGGCACCCGCAGGAGCAGGACGGCCCTCGGGGAGGAGGAGGTGGGTGGGTTTCCTTTTCACCCAGGTCAGGAGGGGTCTTAGGATCCTGGCGGATCCCCCATCCCTCGATCCTCCCTCCTCGCCCTCTGTTTTTTACTCTTCTAGCCTCAAAACTCCAGCGGCAGCGGATAGTTTCCCGTTTGGGGACCCTGCAGCCCAGCCCAAATTTCTTTTTCACTTTTTATTTAGTATTCCACCCCACCCCCCCTCATCCCCCCCCAATGCCGAAGAGATCCTTTGGTTAAGCCGTGTCTTTATAGGGGAAATATATATATTCCTTTATGTGGGCTATAAAGCTGCGCTGGGGAAGCGAGAGGGGCTGGCGGGTGGTATGGAGCCGTCCTGCTTCACACACGACCATGAACTTGCCATGAAGGGGACCCTGATCCACATCCTCACCATGACACAAGCAAAATAGAGTGGGGACACACACACACACACACATACATGCAGGTTTGGAGGGTGTCAGGAATCCGGGCAGGATATGTCAGGGAATCGGGGGAGAGCTAATGCTATATTTCCTGGCTCTGGCCAACTGGTCTCTCCATCATCTTTACGTGCGCACACGTATATGTGAACAGATGACTTGGCAAGGGCCAAAAAACACTTAAAATAATGCCTCTGCCTCTGGCTAGGCCTGTGTAAATATCTCACTCTCCCACATGCCAGCCCAGCTTTTCCTGATGCTGCGTTACTTGATCACAAATACACAATTTGCGCGAGTGTGTGTATACACAAGGGCTGCTTTGATCTTGGCACAGAAATGCACACAGCCCACACACCCCTCCCCAACCCCCTTGCCTTTGGAGGGGCTGCAGGCCCGAGAACAAAAGCGGAGAATAAAAATGGTCAAATAACACATTTTCAAATGGGAAGCGTGTGTCGGCTTCCTCAAGTGGTTCACACGCTTGGAAAGTGGGGGGGAAGGTGGGGTGGGGAGGGAGGAGAGACTTTATTGAACATATAAATTTAAACTTAGTTACTGCTAACAGTTGCCTTATAAAAGAGGTCCGTATAACCCACGTCAATTATTTTTTTCTAATTTTTTTTTTAAAAAAATTATTTATTTTTTTTTCTCATATAGTCCCCAGGCGTGTTTCCCAGCGCGGCCAATCTCTTGGCAGCGCCGAGCTGCGAGGAGCGGGGCTGGCTGTGGGCTTTTTGCAGGGGGAGATGTTTATTTTTCAGTCATTGTTGGCTCCCTCCTCTGGATTATTTTACTGCTGTAGATTTAAGCCCTCTACTTATTTCTTGATTCTCTGGCAGCGCTTTCCGCGAGCGCTCCCAGCTCTGCGCTTTCTCCCTGCACCGTGTCTCGGGGTGGTGAAATTACAGGGTATGAGGGAAATGTGTAAATTATAGGGTTTATTAAAATGTAGGCGAGCGCGACTCTCCAGGCGAAACAGATGCAGGATGGCTTGAAGTCAGCCGGCCTGACAAACTGCAGAGCAGGGAGGCAGGGGAATCATTAGAGGGACATTTCCCGCAGGGAGAGAGGAAGCGGCCCCGGGGTGTTGGGGAGAGGAAAGAAGCTCTGCTGAGCAATTTGGGGCTGCTGAAGGATGGGTTCCTTCCAGGAGCACCCCTCAGAAGCAGGGCAGATCCCACTCCCCTCCCCAGGTAGCAGCCAGCATGTTGGGTCCCAGTGAACTGGATGAGACCTCTGGGTGCTGGTTCCCTGCACATAGCATCCCCTCAATTCCAGCCCCTTGGTGGGGGGGGGTCCAGGGCTCCCTGGATCTTTCCCCCCGCTCCTTTTCTCCCTGCCTGGCCTCAAAGGCGATGATTTATTTAGGCTAAAGCATAATTCTCAGTTTATAGTTTGGCTTCTCCGATATTACCCTCAGCTGCTTTTACGTTAGTCTTAGGGATGATGAAGGGACTTTCTGCGGCAGGAGAAAGCTCTCAGGAGGACCTCAGGGGCTGGGCACTGAGAATCCCTTTCCCTCTTTTCCTTTCCCGCAGGGAAGAGCAAACTGGCAAGAAATGGGGGTGTGATGGAAATATAAAATGGGGAGGAGGAGAAAAAAAAAAGCCCTGGACAAGGTAGTATTGGTGTTGCCCTGTTCCTCTGGCTTTGCACCCTGCGGCAGTGCCTGGAGGAATAGAGATGGGTAAAGCAGGCTGAGATGCCACCAGGAGGGTAAGGGCCCACGGCAAAAGCCTCTCCAACTTTCCCTGAGGTCAGGTGGAGAGTGGGAGTCTTCTCCTCAGCAGGGCTGGGAGACACCGTGCTTCCAGTCCACTGCTGGGCTCTCGGTCACTGTTGTCATCCTGTAGGAGAGCAGACAAATACCCAACAGTCCCCTTCTCCTCTTTTCTCAGAACCCAGGGGCTGGTCCACCACCATCACCCTTTGGGCCGTTCTTGGTGCTCCTTCCACGCCAACCCGCAATTTAACGGGGAAAGTTGTCTTGAAGCCATCTTCTCAGCTGTGAACAACCTCCCACACCACCTCCTTCTGAGCGTGGGGTCACAATGTCCCTGCAGATGTATTTGCTTTTCGCAAAAAGACATTAAGAAAGCAAGCTGCGTTGGATTATGTGCTTCAGCATATGGCAGCAAGGCTTCAAACAAGGTAGCAAGCCAGGCAACCCTGCCTGGGCTACTGGGATGTCCTCTGTGGATCCCAAATGATCCAAGGTAAATAGTTGGAGAGTCGCTAAAAATGTTATGCTTCTGGTCCCTCTGAGAGTTTTATCAGCCCTTGGAGCTGCAGATAATCCCACCTGGAGAGATCTTGCGACTCCCGTTGCCCCACGATATCAATTGCTGCCATAAAAGATCCTGCAAGTGGGAATTCTGGGGACGTTCTCTCCTCTCCTTCAAACTTTTTGCATAGCTCTTGTTTAGACACCTTGCGGAGCTGGTGAAGTCTTTGTTTATTCACGTATTTTCTGTTGGGTTTGGAGGGCACCGGGTCTTGGCAGAGCAGTCAAGAGCAGACAGAAAGGTTAACAAAAGAGAAGGTTATTTACTAACCCCTTCATGCCCTCCGTTTGAGGCAACTAAAACACAGTAATAAAAGAAGTAATTAATAAGGGCACAGCAGCATTTATTCAACTCTCGTCTCTAAGAGCTGGGTTTGGAGATCTCAACCAGCCTGTTCACCATGATGTGGTTGTCATCCTCTCCTGCTCCTCGGTCTGTGGATGGGTGAGGAAAGCTGCCTGCCTTTCCCTTGGCCTTTCTTGGTTTTACAGCATTGGTTGTTGGTCTTTGCTCTCAATTTATGGCCTGAAAGCTCATCTGTAAGCTTATCCACTACTCTTTTTTTTTTCTTTTTTCTTTTTTCTAATTTCTAGCTCCTGCATTAATTTAAAAGGAATACATGGAATCGGAAATGGTGCTTCTGCAGCTCTGGGAGAAGCCCTCTGCGAGTGGAAGAGGGGACAGGTCTGGGTAGTAGAGACTGGAGGAGCAGCTGGATTTTAAATAATAAGGATGTGGAAGAGCTCAGAGTGAATGAGTGGGAAAGGGAAAAGAGTGCACGTCAGCAGGGAACAGGAGGAGAGATCCTCCTCAACGAGCTCCGTTCCTCCTCTAGGGTAGTCCTTGCTCTAGGCAGATGCAGGAATCGGTGAGAGCTTCGTTTCCTCATTCGGTGGAGTTTCCCAGCTAAAATACCTCTGAAAAACATTCAGATTTGTAAATAAAGGGCTGTCAAAACCAGCTCCTCAGTTCAGATTTCTCTCATTTTCGAAATAGGAATGGGAGTGGAAAGAGGCTGGTGGCTGAACAGAAATGTGCCGAACGCGATGCGGAGAGAGCTTATGCACTCAATAGTTGTATTCTCAGAGCAAAGAGGAGGCTTTTGTGCTTGTTTGATATTTCAGCAAAAGCTGAAAAGGAAGTGAGGCAAACTTGTCTGTGCTTCCAGAGGGAATTCTGCAGCGTGCATACTAGAAATATCTCCCTCTTTTCCCTTGGCTATTTTCATGTTACCTTAGATCATGACCCTGGATTCTTTGATTGATACTTCTAGGGTGCTATTATTATTCCAAATAGTATTTGCTTTCCATTTTTGACTGTTGGAGTTTTTTTAATGATTTTTTTTTTTCTTTTTTTGGAGACAACAAGGTTGCATCCTCTCCTTTGCTGTTGTCTAAGCTTGGAAAGGAGACCTTTGCATAGATGTCTATACTTCACCTCCCTGCTTATCTCAACCATATGTAATTCTTCCAGTGCTCTGCTGATTTCTGAGACACACACGATGTGGCGAGTGCAAGGCTCATTCCTCTGCGCAGAGGACCAGGGGAGGGGGTTCATGTGTTTGGAAACATCAGGACAGCTGGCCAGGCAGTAGCTATCAAGTGTGAGGGTGATTAACTGAATGGAAGCCTGTAGGCTGGAGCAGCAGAAATACCGAGCTGTGAAGATGGAAGAAGGCAGGTGTCAAGTGTTGGCTCTCAACTGCACATGGAGCTCATGTTATTCCATGATATAATGCCCAGGCCAGTCACCCCCTAGTACCCAGCTTAGATGTTCCCCCAACTAATGAACTAAACAAAGCAAAGGTGCCAGATGAAGAGCCTCTGGTTAAAATTGTCCTGTTAGAACTTTGGCCATGCTCATAGGGCATGTAGACAATATTCCTGACCAACGTAAATGTCGAGGAGAGAGTGCAAAGGGCTGGTTGTGTGCAGGAGGCAGTGATAAAATTATTATTATTCAGCAGGATGGAGATCCTGTCTTGCTCCCGAGTAGGTCTGAGCTTCTACTGCCCAAATCAATTGGTTTGGACAATTGCCTGGGCTCTCTGCTTCTTTGAGCTGCTCCTTCTGCTATGGCTGGATCGATCGGGTTATGACTCACTTTCCACTCCTGAGCCAACCTTGGTTATCCGTGTCACGTTCCAGAAGAAGGTGGTCACCTAACTCACTCACAGCTTCCCTCTTGTGCTATCTGCGTTAGAAGTCACTGTGTTTTGATCATCCAGGTCCACTTTTGCTGCCACAGTTTGTGGGTTCTAAGTGTCTCAGAAGGAGATCTGTTGGCGCAACAGGTTTTTTTGTTTTGGTGGGACAGAGGCAGTTGTCCCTGCTGGGGCAGCTCTTGCCAGACAGGGATAATCATCTCTTGATGATTGAGGTGGGCTTAGAGAGATGTGAAGTTTCCTGGCTCAGAACAAAATCAGCATGGGAGCTGACACCTGAAGTGGGCACCAGGCTCGAGTGCTGGATACACACTGGTGTATACACCAGTTTGGGAATTCACCTTATACTTGATGTCTAAAAATGACTTAGTCCGTTGTAATGATCCCTGTCGAGGCAAGCGACGCCTCTCTCTCCTGTTCGCTGCTCTACCTTCAGTTCCTCTTACCACCACTTGGGACCTGGCATCTATTTTATATACAAAGGCAGAAAAGACTAAAGGATTGTATTGCATGAGGATGGATTGGGATGGGAGTCCTGAGAATTCCCAGCCGAGGCTCAGCAGAGGCGCAAATGAAGCAAAACTGAAGCGAGCTCCTCGGGGAGAGGGATTGCTGCTGGTGGGATAGCAGCAAAAGCAGCACTGGCTTTTCCATTTGAAAGGAAGAACAAGGATGTGGGAAGGGAAGAGAGATACAAGCCCACTGTGGGAGAGCAGAGGCTGAAAGGAGGCCCCAGCACGATTTCTTCCCTTCCTGCTAACAGGGGAGCATTTTCTCTATTCTGTACAGAATGCGATACTCTCTTAGGAGTGACCCCGCTGACCTCCCACCTCCTGATAGGATGGCGAGTAAGTGAGTGCAAAATAAATGGCACCAAATAGACCTTTTCAAAGAGAACGAGGGAAATAAATCAGGTTATTCTGGTGCGGCATTGACAGCACGTCAAAACAACTCCCCAAAGCGTGAAACTTGGCTGGGGAATGATAATTCCACTGCCATGATACTTACATGCCAGATGTATGGCTTATCATCCTGTCTGTCTGTCTGTCTACCTGTCTGCCTACCTGCTGTTGCTGCAGTATCAATTCTTTAAGCTATTTATGATCTTATCGCCCACTCCGGAGCGGGAAGCGGGATCTAGAGGAGTGAGGGTTACTCAGGGAGGAAAGTCAGCAAGACTGTGATGGCTGGTGACTCAAGGCAACCAAATGATCTGCTAGTCAACAATGGATTAGCCTGATGGTTGTATTTTACTTCCCGCAGAAGCCCTGTGGTCTGTTTGAGACACGTAGATGCTAAGGCAGGTGGATGATAGCAGAGCCCAACGGATGCTACAGACTCAGGTACTCAAGGCTCATATTACCCACAGATCACTTTTCAAAAAAAAAGGTGATGAACAGATCTAGAGCTTGTNAAAAAAAAAAACAAAAACAACCAACCCAAAACCACCAAAAAAACCAAACAACTGCATTGCATTGTATTCTGTCAAGACCAAGCCTTCGCAGTGCACACAGAAAATCACTGCTGGGTAATTTCACCAGGAAACCGAGAAACAAAATCCAAACACAATGAACACCTCCAAAGCTCTCGGCATTGATCTTGAGCTGATCGGTTAGAGCTGATGAACGAGGTGCAAGAGAGTGGGCCAGAGAGCTCCAGACCCTTTCCTGGGCAGTTCTCCGGACACACGTCACTGAACTCGCCGTCTACAGGACTCTTTGAGAGGGGAACGCATTTGTGGATTTCGTGCCTGTGAGCTTCATGGTTACCCCAGTAGGAGCAGAATAAAGGAGGCTTAGAAATGTGGATGAAGTTAGTCAGTATACTGTAGCATTCCTTGAGATTTCTACAAGTTCAGAAAAACTGCAGAAAATTATACTCTCTAGTAATTTCCAAAGCTCGCCTCCAGTAGTGCAGCTGCTGTAAATTTATACTAATTAGCAGTAGTCTGAGTAATCTGGGGAGTAGTTAGTGCTTTGGCATTTGTGTGCTTGTTTGTTTTTCTCTTTGGAGGATTAGGGGGAAATATCTCTGTGCTGCACATTGGGTCTGGTAGAGGAGAGGTTCTGTTGCCACTTCCGGACCAGATTTCCCGGCTGTGCAGAATGTGTTTGCAGAAGCAGAGCTCAGGGCATGACTGAGGACTGGAGCACACAGACCCCCTTGATGCCAAGCGAGCCCCCTGGCTTAGTACCAGCAATGCTGTCTGCTGGGTATTTTGTGTTTCTGAAGGTAATCTTGGAGCTGTCTGTGTCTTCTTTGGGTGGGGAAGTCTAAAGGGGTCTGAAGACCTATGATGTGCTTTAAACAAAATCACTGCTTTCTGTGAGGGGCGGATGACACAGGAGTAGCAGAAGCACCCAGACATGATGCCTCATCCAGAAAGTATTCCCAACCCACAGGCATCTTTTTTTTGCCTAGGCTGAAATTTAGCAGTTTAGGAGTGAGTTTCTCTGCAAGAGGTTTCTCATTTCTGTTACCTTCCACTCTCGGAAATGGCCAGGGCAAGAGCAGCATCTGTCCTACTCTGTCTGCATGGAGACCTTAATAATTTAACCAGGGATGAAATATATACCCAAAAAGACATCCTGTGTCTGAGCAGGAGGCATCATGCTGTACCGCTTCACGCTCGGTTTGGTTTCAAAGGTCTTGCACTTAACATGGATGGATCTGCTTGTAGGAGTAGGAGAGCCGGAGACCCATCTGAGCTCAGACTCGTGGCGCTAAACTCATCCCATGTGTTAATCAGGACTAAGAGATCCAAACAGTAGGTACTTAGTTTAATCTGGTTATTTAGGCTCTCTTCATTATTGGTGGATACTTAGGGACAAGTCAACCCTACTGTTGCAGGGATGTGTCTTAGGACTAGACACAACACCTTTCTTTTGACTTCAGAGGAAGCCTAGGGTAACGAGCGTGTTCTACATGCCCAATCAAAAGAGCGGGAGGGAGCAAAGGATCCCCTCGTAGTTATTCAGTAGCAAGACAAGAGCAGAGCCCAGGATTCAGAATTTCCGAGTCCCAGCACTTCCACCTTGTTTATCATCCTAATATCCCCTATCACCTTGCTTCATAAGCACCACACTTGGAATAAAAGAAAGGGGAGATGTCACAGGTGACTACACTGCGTGTGTGATTGCCAGGTAGTTGGATGTCAAAGCCCTGCTACTGGATGATAAGGGAGGGGTGAGAGCTCATGAGAAGGGACCACCTGCATCATGGAGCGCAGGCGCTCGCAATTACAGGTGACCATGTAATAGCCGCTTAATCCAGAGGGGTCCCCCAGAACATCCACTGTACACGCTGCAGGCCATAAAACACTTCCCAACACCCTATAACAAATTTAAGACCATTAGTACAAAAGACCAAAAGCCGCAAAAGCTCCAACATGCAGGAGAGATCAAGGGCATTGCCAGTGTCTCAGGTCCCGGCAGTAGCAGGGAAATTGTTAGGTGAAAATGTCCAGATGATCTTAGGAAGTGGACCATGGCCCACCCTACAGAGGAAAGCAAGAAAAACCTTACCAGTCCCTGCCAAATCCGACCCGAGGGGAAATTCTTTCCTGAATACAGGCCAAAACCCAAAGTAATTGCACATGTACTCTTTAAAAATGTATTTTATTTAGGAGAAACACATTGTCATCATCATCCTGTAAACTGTGCCAAATGTGTGCTAAGGACTTCCCATAGAAGTAGAAGTGGAAAAGCTATCAGGTTTTTGGGGGAGAAACGCTGCAATGAGTGAGGTACCTCCATCCCACCACAACCTGAACCGGTACTAGATGGAGGACCCTCTCTAGGCACTCTGGGTTTCTCGGGGAAAAAGACATTTCCTTGCTGGAGCTACTTTTTTTTTTTTTCTTACCAGAGTCCCCAGACAGCTGTGGTATATTAGATTTACGGCTTATAATCAACCCCTGTCTTTTGAAAGCAAGAAAAAACCTTTTGGAGGATTTACTCAGGGTCCTGGCCTGAGGAACCTTGCTCAGGATTGGTACACCCATCCTGGGCGATTTAACATAATGCAGCTACTCTCTGCCTCCGATGAAATCCTCTGATGCACAGGGCTTGTAAAAGCCCTAAGTGCCACTTAAATCCAGCTAACGGATACTGAAGGGCTTGTTCTCATGGCACATTTGCTTCTGTTTCCTGTGGTCCCAGCCCGGTTTCTCTCTTTTGCATCTCTGTTCCCTTTGACTTGACTTTCTGTTCTCGGTTACAGCAGCAATTGCAGGGAGAGCTCTGCCGAGGCTGGAGTTTAACCGTGTCTGTAAAAGCAGATGGATTCTAGAGCATTTGCCAGGAAGACTTACCCAAATTAGAGGGTTGCCGAGTTTCCAGCCTTACTGCTGTAGCCATGTCTATGCTCTGGATGGAATTAAGAGAAGGGATGGGAGGTAATAAATAGGTGCTCACTTGGTCTCTTACATCCTTTTGCAAAGTTAAGTGGTGCTGAAGGCCCCTCTTTCCATGGCAGATGAGCCCACCATGGGATCTCAGAGTACTTGTTCCCAGCCAAGACTAAGTCATGCCATCATGAAAGATATCAAACTATTCCACCAGTTTGGAGCAGTACTCAACCACACCAGTACAAGTACACCAGTATTCCACCACAGATGGGCTCATAGTTGTTAAAAACATGGCCCAAAATAGAACGGGCAACTGGTCTTGGATTTTTCATGTTCTTGCCCAGTGTGTGAGGCCCAAAGGTGTTGCTGTTACTGGGCCGGGGGCATCAGGGCTCACACGACCTGGATACTGGTCTGGGGTTGTCTACGAGTGTGGGACACGCTGCTGGCCTGGAGACAACATGATGTAATAAGGACACTTATGCACTAGAGACTGCACAGACACCACCAAACCAGTTCAGGAGCTCCCAGAGAACATGAGCAACAGCTCTTACTCCCAAGGTTTCAAAAAGCTGTCAGAAATGTAGGTATTTTCATCCCACAGACATCCAAGTGGACTCTCTTGATCTTGTCCCACGATTATGTCATGACAAGGAACTAATATTTCCAGCTCTGTAGGGAGGGGAAGTTGGGGCAGGAAGGACCTCAGCCAGGGATGGCCTTGGGGTGAGCTCTTAGCTTTGTGACCACAGTGTGTGCCGTGGGTGGATCCATGCTCCCTGCTCTGTCCCGATGACCTTGTCTTCATTCTGTGGGAACCTTGCTGGCCCCAGGAGAGTGGCTCATGGGCAGGTTGGGCTGCTGTTGGGAACCCAGCAGCGTGCTGTTCCTCTGAAATCTAGTGGCAGAAAAGCCTGTGGCAGAGGGAAGTGCTGTGAGCTGCCCGACCGGCAGAGATGATCCAAGAGGGTTGGTTCAAGCAGCAGCAACTTCATGCTGCTTCTTGGCCCTGAAACTTCCCTGGGTGGACACCTAAAGCCAGCCTCCCTCAGAATTCTCTCTTGGGAAACTCAGGTTGGTCTCTGAGCAGGCTGAGCTTGCTGGCAGCTGGGGTTTGACAGGACCCTTACTGTAGGTTCCCTTCTCACCCCTGGTGAGAGACAAGAAGAGCATGGTCCATGCTCAGAACTGGGTGCCAGCCCTCCCAGCACAGCTCTGCCCAGCTCCTGCTGGTGTTTTCTACGTGAGCCCTTGCTCATCCAGTTGCAAAAAGTAAAACAAGATTTAATGACAGCTGACCTGTTAAAGCTGAAGAGCCAAGTATTGCTGAGAGACTGTTGGCATCTGTTTTTTTTTAATAGAAGGTGTTTATATATATATATGTATGTATGTATGTATATTTTTTTGAAGAAACAGGTTAAAAGCAAAAGCCAGCATTAAAGTCAAAGCGTGCATGAAAGAAATAAAAATAGCCCAGGGTGGACCGGGTGGGGAGAAGGGGAGGTTGCACTATTTCCGTTAAAAATAACATTAAAGTGGAGAGTGAGCTTGAAATTTTGACAGGACAGCGTATATCCCCTTTCAGAGCCTGCTCCTGCAGTGCAAGGGCCACACAGCTCTTCTTCCCGGTGTTTGCTTCCTGATTTGTGTCCCCCTTTTTGAGCGTGGGGAAAGTTCACTGAAAAAAGGGATCAGCATATTTTCTGAAACGCTGGTATCAGAATCAGCACCTACAGACAAACCAATCTCTCACTGGGGATTTGGGATTTGGGAACTAACTGATGTGCTCATCTTCATTCCTCTTCGAGAAGGGAAAAAATGCATTACAGGCCGTGCTCGGGTGCTGCTCCTGTTTCTGAAGATCCATGAACAGAGCATGGAGCCTTTGTCTGGATTTTAATTAAGCCCAGGTCCTCCATGCTTCAGCACCTGCTGAGCCTCAAAGCCAGGGCTGAAGAGTGTTCACTGGGATGTGGAACTCAAATCGGCGTGTGGCAGGGCTAGGACTGCCCCTCTCCATGGAGTTTGGCTTTGCCCCATGTTCCTGGCTGCAGAGGCTCTGATGGGATGTGGGCAGCTGCTTCTCCTCCCGAAACCACTCCAGGGAAACCATACCAAAAAAGCCATAGAAAGGCAAAAGGCACGAGCACAAGGGAAAAAGCAACAACAACAACAAAAAAACAACAACAACAAAAAAACCCCAACAAAACTCAAACCTAAAACAAAATGAAAAGAATCCCACCCTCCTTCCTTCTCTCTGTGACTTTAAATGGATGGTTTGAAGAGGGGAGACCTGTTTTGCCTCAACCGAGCAGGACCATCCCGCTGGTATTGCCATAACGGGGCAGAGCCTGGTCCATCCCAGTGGGCCCCGCGCCCCAGGGTGGCTGAGGTGGCTGTAACCCCAAGCCCATGTCTCAGCAGGCTGGGCAGAGCCCTTGGCAAGGCATTAATAACCCCGGGGAAGGTTCATGCTGCTCTGGCCAGAACAGGCCTCGCTGAGCCCCGAGCCCCGAGCCAGTCGTAGGGGTCAAGCTAATGCTGACACTGGGGCCTTTGATTGTGTTTGATTCATGTGCATACACCACTGGTAGGTCAGATGGGCCGTTAATCCCCCTGCCCCTTCCCCCTTCCTGAGGAGAAAAAAAAAAGAAAAATAAAGGAAAATGAGAAATAAGTTTAGCAGGCAACTTCCCGGCTTGCTTCAAGGTTTGGGATGCGAGCTGGCTGAGAGGGCCGGGTGTTCAGAAATGTATTTCCTCCGTGCTTTGGTGGTTGGTTCTTTTATTTTATTTATTTTTTTATTTTTTTTTTTGATAGCCTGGTAAATAAAAGGCGTTGGAGGAGGGGGGGGAATCTCAGCTGATGCATGGAGTAGAGCTGGGGCTGGCAGCAAGATGGTCTTAGTGTGTGTCGAGGGGAATCCAGGCTCTCTGGGAAGCCATGGGAGAAAAGGGGTGACCCAGCTTTGCTTTTTGTATTTAATCCCAGGGATTAGATTTCTATTTAATCTCAGCACTCGGTGGGTTGGAGAAGGTAGGGTGGGTGCAAAACCGTGTGTCTTCACCTGTCAGAAGGAGACAGTTTTTGCCCTGTTTGAAGGTGAATTTGTACATGATTGGGAGGATTTTTTTTTTCTCCTAGTTGATAAAATGCAGTTTTATTGCAAAACCAGGCAGTTTGTAGGCACTCTCAGACAAGACACAGAGGGTGGTTCGTGGAACAGGGACAAGGGACAAGCCCTCCTCTGTGGGCAAACCCTGAGGGAGTGATTCCTGTGGGGCAGATGGGGCTGGGAGACTCCAACCCCCCCAGAGGGTCCCCCCGGGGTGTGTGGGGGGCTGCGGTGGGAGCTCTGCCCTTGGCCAGGGCTGCAGGGCTGCTCCGTCTGTCCCACCCTCAACCTGTGCAGGTGGGTGGGAGTGAGGAGAAGCCATCTCTGAAGATTTTAGGAAGGGAACAGCCCGGGGAGCATCAACCCAAGGGGGTCCGGGGGGGTTGGGGGGGCGACACCCCCATTGGAGGCTGAAAATAGCGTCTGGCGGGCCCCGGGCTAGGGAGGCTGCTGTGGGCAAATGACCAATTAGGGAATCTTTGTCAGATTCGGGAAAGCCAAGATAAGTCTCTTTTTATCAGCCTATAAAAATACCACTTTCACTTATCTGGAGCTACCTACGCCGCCCAGCTGCGGGAGCCGGGCGGGGGGGAGCGGAGCCGCCGCGCAGACAGAGGAGGAGTTAGCGATGTGCTTTGACAGCCGGGACTGGGGAGGGTGGGGGGTGGGAATTTTAGGAAAACCATTTTTTGCTGGAGAATAAACCCTCTCCCCTCTTTTGCCCGGGAGCCCACCCGCTCCTCTGGCAGCATCCTGCCCGTGGCGGGGGGGCCCGCACCCATAGGGCGGAGCGGGCCGATCTCCTGCCCCAGATTTTGCCTTTCCCTCTTGTTTTCCNTCCCCTCTTTTTTTCCCTCCCTGTTCCCCCCCCCCCGCGGGGGTGTAGAGGGTGGGTGGGGGTCGGCCGGGCGGCAGAGAAGCAGATGAATTATTATGGCAACTCCGATGGCTTGAGAGCAGAAGGAGCACCCCCGGGCACGGGTGGGTGCTGTGCCCATGGCTCTGCCGGCATAAACCCCGATAAGTACCCTGATGCGAGTGGGTAGAAGTTGGCTTTACGCCTATTTCTGCACGTATGTATCTTGAAAATACTCAGATTCGCACAGCTCTCCTCATCCGTT
>VXBW01005912.1:71501-108247 GCA_013400375.1 Thinocorus orbignyianus | reverse complement strand
GCCGGTGGCGCGGGGCTCCCCTGGCTGCGGGCCAGGAGGCACCGGCGACGCAGTGCGGATGCAGTGCGCGTGCGCGGCGGTGAGGGCTTCCCCGCAGTGCGGGAGGCGGCGCCGGGAGCGGGGGCTCCGGCGGCCCCGTCTGGGCTCGCCGCGGTTCCGCGGTCTGACGCGGCGGCCTTTAGACACAGCCGTCCTGTTGGATCATTGATTGCTTTTTGCTACACGGTAACCGTTTTTGAAATATACAATAACGTTTGAAATTCCCCTTAAATTTTACAGACTATTTTCTTCACTTCAGGAAATGATTGTTGGTTTTTGAGACTCTGGTCGTAATATTGACTATATCTGATTTCTGCTTGCTCATACTAACTGCAGTCAGGTCACGATCCCCAGGTAACCATGAAAGTCCAGCTCCTGCAGGTAAATTACTTCTCTTTCCGTGATACAACTAGGCTATTCACCTATGGAGTACATTAGCTTTTACGTTCAGACAAACAAACAAACAGTTACATCTTCAAATTTTGGTAATTTTAAGTACTGGCAGCATGAGACGTCTTGAACTGGGCTCAATGGTGATATCAGATGCAGATTTGGCAGAACAACCAAACGAGCTGAGACCTTTCTGTCCACAAGCACTACCTCGAGCCAAATGCCCGTTGCAGCGTCATGCCAGCACCCATGACCGCACAGCCCTATGTTCAGATTGGAGCTGTGCCCGTCTGCGATTACACAAATTGCCATTTGCTACAGATAGGACGTTAAGGACCGATTTATTCCTTTTTGTTTGACATAGTTTGCTGTAGTAGACCTTGTATATTGTTGTTACCGTGCCCATTGCTGTGTACAATGCTAATCCATAAGCATTCAAGACCATTTGTTACCAATCATGCTGCTGCAAGTAACTGGTAGTGCTTTTTTTTTTCTTTGATGGGCTGTACACTTTGGGATCCAGCTCTTTCCTCTGCATTGCTCTTCCTGAATGAGTCATACATGAGAGTTTAGCATTCTTTAAATACGGGAAGAACATTTCCATTATAAGTGGTATGCAGAACTGAAATTAGGAAGAAAACTATAGTTCAGTAGATGGCTGTGTTTAGTCAGTTCTGCTATTAAGGGATTTCAACATTGGTTCATCTTGTCCCTGATAATTGGGGTCAAATGGAAAAGGAAGTTTTTTTATTTATTCTACTAGGAGGTGAATAGAAAATGCAGGTGGGTGCCACATGATCCGTGCTTCTCTGGCTGAAAACTAAACATTTCGAGTAAGTCAGTATTTGAGGTCGTCACTATCATCAATGGAGCAAGGCAGGCCTTGCAAAAGCCAATTCATCCTACCTCATTTATATACCTACCTTGAACAGGGCTGGATCCCTATCTGTAGACTTGTTTCACAGATAACTACAGCAAAATCCTGCATATTTTTTTTTTCTGCGTCCATACAGAATCTTTTTGATGGTTAAAAATTAGCCGAGAATGAATCATGGGTTTCCTTTGCTTGCTTTCTTAGTAGAAGCTGATACACTGGAGCTGAATATAAAATAGTTTGTAACTTTCAAAGTTTAATTTTTCAGATGGTTTTTAATTCAAAATAATTTATTGTGTTATTGTGCTAGTAAAAATATCATGGTGTCTTTACAAAATACATTTCCACACAACCACAGCTTTGTCTCTCAGCTTTTTTTCATAACTGCTGTTATGCTATGTAGCTTACTTCCAGATCTTGCCAAACTGTAGTGCGACTAAAAGTAAAGTGGTTGCTGTTACTGTCAGCACTGGATGTAACTGAGTTCAACTCTTAATGCAAGAAAAGTTAACCAGCTTTCCTAACTTTGTAATTTGTCTACTGTTCTAATATAAATTTTGGTTTAATTAGATGCACTTTTCACTTTATTCACAAACAGTTTCCATGTGTCTGGAATGCCCATTGACTTCTGGCAAAATTCAGTAATTTCCTTTTAGAGATGTTAGTTTTGCCTGGATGTGTAATAATAACAGCAGCAATCATAATTTATTGAGGTCTCTCACTAGCTGTTCAAATACATTTGCCTTCAATTCTCTTTCTCCCAAACCTAAAATTGCCTCATTCTTTTCCCTTCTCTGTTTCCCCTGGGTATTGTTTTTAGTATTCCGAGCTGTAAAACAAGCTTACTTAGATATCCTTTAACAAGTTTTATTATTCTCTAATTTTATCGTTCTCTATTTATTATGTTGTATTATTCTATAAGCCTGAAGAGTTAGAAACAAGAGGGGGCATTCCAGCTTTTTCAGGAAATGCTGTAGACTTGTTTCTTCTCTCTCACCCCTGCCAGAACCAAGTTTTCTGATTTAAAAAGCTGTGACGTTTTCATATATTGTACTGTAGGGCATTATACAAAAATCTTAAACTTATCTATTATTGATTTTTGTTTCTGTGCAGTTATGTTCATTACAATAATAGTCTATCACTTTTTGATGGGGGCATAGAGGGAAGGGATACAAATGCATTCATGCTTTAAAATGAAAAAAAAAACCCTTAAATTTAAGCCACTGTTTCAGTCCTATAAGGAGTGAGAAACAGATCTTTATCAGCACTTTTTAGAATGCATGGCTTTGCTCTAATGACTGAGATGGATGTTCCCGTGTTTGCTGCAAAATTCTTACTGCATTCAGGTACGTGACTCTTGTTTCTGTGGCTAGACCTGAGATGTGTCCCACATCTTGTTTGTAACCGTATTGTCTAACCACAGGAGGGAACTCTTCCCTGTGAGTATGTCAGGAGCTGATCGTGGTCTACAAAAATCAAATAGAGCACAGGTTGTGTAAGAATCCGGTTGCTTATTTGTTGTTCTCTCTGTTGCTTTTTTTTTTTCTGGATTTCAGATCTTATACATGAGCAGAACACCAATGTCACTGATTTTCCTCAGAAATCTAAGGCAGTTGAGGGTTTTCCCCTCAGGCTTTCATGCTCTGATTTAAAGAAATCCTTTAAAAATAGTTTATTTGTGATGCATGACTTAATAGACTTCAAAAGCTTGTAGAGGTTGTGTCATTGCTATACAGTAGAAATATTTAAACATCTATGGTTCTATGATTTCCCCTAGTGCCTAAAAGTACCTCCGCTTTGGTGAACTCTCATCTCCCATTCAAATAATTTGGCTGCAGTCGTTAAGAGATAATTCTTACCTTGGTTCATTGTGAGCCCTGTGACAAATGGCATTATGCCTCCTATGGTATCAGGATGAGTAAGACAATTAACCTTATATAAGGTTATCCTCTACTGTCCCTGCAGAATTATTATATGAGAAATATTAGAAAGGTAGCAGTAAGTAGTGCAAGAAAGGCAAAGCAGACAAGAAGGGGTGTTATCCATGAACAAAGACGACAGATGCCCTTACCAGGCTCTCTGCTGCTGTGACACAGGCACTCTTTTTCCTCCTTCAGTAGTAATAATTGTTCACATTCTTTGACAAAAATCACCGATGCCATCTACTGCGTGTGTATATATCTTTAGAGATGAAGGCTTGTTTAAGATGCCAGGCAGACTCAATGTACCAAAGCTAAGGAAGGCTTCCGATAGCAGATTAACGTGTAATTGGTGAAGGGCTGGAGAAATATAAGCAGATATTGTCTTGACAAAGAAGACTGAGGCCTAGCAAGGTCATCAACATCCATACCATAGTACCCTCAGTTAATAGATATGTGGAATTGCTATTCACATGGAAGACCATAAGGATTTTATTACTCAGTGGGATTATGAACAACTTACTTTCTGAACAAAATAAAGGCTCTGGCTCCACTTAGTAAGGAAAGAAACATAAAGCAAAAGGAAAAAAAAAACAAAACCAAAACACCCAACATTTATTTCAAAGCCAGACTGGACAGACTGTTATGATTCTGTAACCAGACCCTGTGTGTACCAGTGACCAGAGATCTTTATCCAGGATTTACCTAAGAAAAGCAAAATTTCTACATGAAGAATATGGCCTGCACTATAAAGATTAACTGAATGCAATATAAGGGAGATAAAAAACCACTATACATATTCTTTGGAAATAAGGGAATGAGAAAATAAGCAAGAGCACTGGTGTTTTTTCTTGACATTTGTTGTTTGTGTCAGGATATCAGCTAGGATAGCTAATATCAAGGCACGCGACAGTAATTCCTCTTAGCTTTAATGGAAGAAGAGGCTGATTTTCAGGGAGACCAACAGATGTGAAATCCTACTCCAACCTGAGCTATTTTAGAATACCTTTTGTCTAGATTACTGTACCCCAGCACTTTGTCATTAATACCTACTGTCCAGGTGAACTGTAGGTTCTGATGTAGGCCTTGTGCTGTGAAGGGGAAGCTGGGCTGGTACTAGAAATAAAAATGTTGTAAAAGAGCAATTGCATTGTATGTTCACATACCAAGGTATTAGAAAATACCACGAAACTACATAGACTGACCTTTTTGTGTTGCGCAACACACAAAATTTTATTGTCTATTATGCTCCAAATTTTTTTTTGCAGAAACATAGTCAGCATTGTGGAACTACCACGTACCCCTTTAGACACTCTATTCGTATGACCAAGAGGCTATCTCCAAGCTGTCAAGAGAGCAGACACCTGCACAGCCATGTCCCATCTTCTCTGCACCCAGGTGCTTTACATCACGCAGCCCACTACTTCATTGGCAATGAGTGTTTCATATGATGCTCGTGTATTTAGAGCTGCGTTTTGCTGCGTGTGGCAGAGCTCACACTGATAATACCTTGGATAACACAAATCTAACACAGCATCTCCGTCGACACTGTCTTGTTCACTTCTCCACTTTGAGGGCTGTATGCATATCTATGATGGTTTGCTAACAGAACAAAACCCATCCACTGCTGCACACTGAGACTGTTACAGCAAGGATTGTGACTTACTGTTCTAATTATTTGTCTTATAATTTTCAAACCCCATGGGATTTTTTTTCCACTCTCACTGCAGTACTGGATAGGAAGTAGCTTGGAAAAAATGATTGTGTTATTATAGCAAACTATCTCATGTTCTCTCCAGCCTGTAACAAGAATTCAGGAGATAGGAGTTTCTGCTTGAGTAACATTGGGTGATAACCAAACCATAGTACCAAAGGGAGACTCTACCTTCTTCTGTAGAGGCAATTAATTAGCTCCCACTTCACAGCAGCAAATCCCCAGCCAGAGACACAGCTCCCTCCCACACACGCCTGTCTTTGAAAACGGTCTCATGCTTGTACAGGTATCTTTTCTTTTGCGTTACTCAGTTTCTATCTCATGCTAGCACATGCGCAAGTGTTATGGGTGTCATCCTGCACACACACACATAAACCACAGTATATCACTATGTGTATGTTTTTATAATTGACTAAACATAGCCAGAGCACATGAACAGTTCAAAGGCAGATCTCTGACCGACTCAGTCTGCGGTGGGAAAGGGCAGCAGAGACTGCAGGACACCCTGCAGTGACCACAGCCGCCCCATTGCCCTGGTACAGGCTGTAGGCCAAGGCCTTTCTCCCTGGTAGCTGGTGGCATGGCCCTGGTATGCGAACATACTCCTTCCACCTCTGCCCTCTGCTCTGCCTCTAAGGGAAAACAAGATGGGTTTATCCAGACCGTTACAGGGACTGTCCCTGAATTGTACCTGTGCTTGCAGGAATGCTACAAGGGGTGAGGTGACAGCTCAAAACGTAAGCATGATATGGCTAAGAACTGCCTTAACCATACGGGAGCAGTAGGTCTTTTTTTTGTAATATCTAAAAAGTGAAGAAAAGGAATAATTGTTTAATCCATTTAAAGTTCCTGAATGCATTTCCTCAGAGGTTAAATATATCACTTGGAGAGTAGTCACTTTCAAGTCCAAAAAATAGCCTTTTTTCTTCCTTTTTGTCTCTTCCCCAAACAAATACGGCTTTTACGTACATCCTAGCCAGGAGGTATAAATACCATTTTAAATAAGTTAGTATGAGAAGCTGGTGGGAATTTAATTTAAGATCAATAAGAATACATTTTATAGATTTCTTGAGTAGAAGCAACAGGTCACAGGTCAAGTATTGAAGACTGTATTGTTCAGAAACATTCCCAGTTTACAGCCTTTCTTCATGGATGTTATCAGTGTTCATTCTATATTTGATGGACTGGCACATGGAATAAATAAGGTGGTGAGTTTTCCCAAATTTCTATTCTAGAGTAATTAAAAATGTAGCGCTAGATACTACTTTGAGTCAAAAGGGATTTAAAATTGCACATAATTGCCAAATGTCTTCCTTCCTTTCACATATATTACATGCTTTTATTGAGAGTTCATCACATATGTGTGATGCATGTGTGAGCAGCAGGTCATGGGAGGTGATTCTCCCCCTCTACTCTGTGCTCCTGAGACCCCACCTGGAGTACTGTGTTCAGTTCTGGAGCCCCCAACATAGAAAGGACATTGAACTGTTGGAACAGGTCCAGCGCAGGGCCACCAGGATGATCAGAGGGATGGAGCACCTCTGCTGTGAGGACAGGCTGAGGGAGCTGGGACTGTTCAGCCTGGAGAAGAGAAGGCTCCGAGGAGACCTGAGAGCAGCCTTCCAGTATCTGAAGGGAGCCTACAGGAGAGCTGGGGAGGGACTCTTGGTCAGGAAGTCTAGTGACAGGACGAGGGGTAATGATTTTAAATTGGAAGAGGGGAGATTTAGATTAGATATTAGGAAAAAGTTCTTTGCTGTGAGGGTGGTGAGGCACTGGAACAGGTTGCCCAGGGCAGTTGTTGATGCCTCATCCCTGGAAGTGTTTAAGGCGAGGTTGGATGGGGCTTGGAGCAACCTGCTCTAGGGAGAGGTGTCCCTGCCCATGGCAGGGGGGTTGGAACTTGATGATCTCTAAGGTCCCTTCCAACTCTAACCATCCTATGATTCTATATCACTATGTCTGGCAGTTAACTTCCAAGCAAGAAGTATAATTAGGCTTTTTTTGTATTTTGATTGGCAGATATAACACTTTCTGGTTTGCTCTCATGAGTGCTAATATACATATTACTGTAATCACTTGAGCAAACAACAGCTACGTTGAAACTACCTACAGCCCTGCACTACAATAGGCACTGGGCTTTTACTATGTCCTTGGTTATAAATCTGTCCTTCCAATGGCCTTGGTGTCACCCTCAGTGACTGTCAGCAGCTCAATGAGCTACAGCATTTTTCCTCTCCTAGTATTAATATACTTTGTTTTATTCTGAATTGCAGCTTAAAGTGGTGCAAATCCCTTGCATTTCTTGTACACAATTTTCTAGGTAAAGGAATAGTATTTTTTTCCTCCACCCATTGCTCAAATGTCCATTTTTATTCTGTATTTTTGAAAGGAAAAGACAAAAGACTGCTGTTGGAAAGCACAGGGAGCAGGGGGGAGAAAGAGAGAACCCTTCATAGGAAGCAAGCTGCAGCAAAACTAAGCTTGCATTTCCTGCGAGTGCCAGTGCTGCTTCTGGCTCAGTATCCATGGAAACCTGATTTCCCATCCTGCTGCAGGAATTAATTGAAGATCCCAACACACTTGCTCAGGGAACGACTATGATTTTAATTCACATCAGGCTATCAGGCTCACTTTGTTATCTCAGATACTCTTTCTCATTTCTTTTTGTCAGAACAAAAGGTTGAATTAGCTTTCAGCAATTTAACAAAAAAGGTGATCTAAATCTTTATGTCCTCAAAACTAGGGCACAGCACATAGAGGTTACATCTTGGAGAACAGCAATTTCAAATGTGGCTTGGCCAAAATATAAGCAACAGGAGACGGTGCACAGTTGGGAGTGCTCTATGCAAATTTCCTTTCCTGCGTCACATACTCAACTCTACTTCTTATGGATGACACCAGCAGGATTATCTTGGGGAAAAAAGTCACTGTCCACCCTTCAGTATAAGAACATTTCTTCTTCTTCCACAGTTCATTCTGTCCTAGGAAATAGTGTGCAAAGCTTCAAAGAGAATAAGCTAAAAGGGACTTTTGCTACGGAATATTGTTTCCAGACTTCTCTTTGAAGGGTTTTTGTTAATTACAAACATAAGCATGTCAAGTTCCTATGGGGTCTGCTCCTGGATCACCCATCTCTGGATATCTACCTTTGAACTTCCTTTCCTCTTGCTTTTATTTCCTGCTTAGTTCCCCCATAGCTGTCCCTATTGCCTTTATTTCTCCCTGACCTCTAAAACATATTATCTACTCTGCGTCTTTTCTGCCTGGCCATTGATTTTCTCCACTTTCATCTTTTTGAGACTTTGTATTTAGCAGCTGATCCTTTTGTAACCATGACAACTGCATCATGACGTCAGCAAAGGATCTCACTACTGTCTGTGGAAAGGGATCTTATTAAATGCTGCTTGAGTTGATATTTAGTGTCCTGTACCCAGGGCAGGAGTTTAGTTCAGTCTTTGGTATTTCGTCTGTGAGACAGGAAACGCCAATCTCTTTTGGCAGCTGCTGTCCTTCAGACAGCTGCCCTTCTCCCTCTCCAGTTTGTGGTACTGAGATCTAGTCCCTCCCACAGATGTGGGCTGTTCAAGGAGCACTATGGCAGGAAAGAAGGCAGGGATGTTATCACAGACTGATCACAGAATCCTTGGGACAAGGTCAAGAATTTATGCTGCATTCCTCTGTTACATCTCATACACTGACAGTTTATGAGAAGAAACTGATTGGTCTCAGGCTGTAGTCCCAGGTGCTACAAAATCTGCATATACTTGCTACTGAACAGTTTTGGGTTCACAGACAAAGCTAAGCAGCACTGTTTTCTCTGATTGGTTGTCCTGGTTTCGACTGGGAAAGAGCTAATTTTCTTTCTAGTGATTGCTGTGAAAGGAATGTAAGCTTCCCGTAGAAGCATAGACAAAATAATGGAATGACAAATGGAATATTCCATACCATAAACGTCCTGCACAGTATATAAGTGGAGGTCAGCCGAGGGGCAGGAATCCTCCATCACTGCTTGGGAGGGTGCTGCTTCCCCAGGTGGTGAGTGACCTGTGTCATTATCATCATCATTATTTCTTCATCTCTGTTACTGTTTCTATTAAAATTACTATCTCAAAACAGAAGGGTTTCTCTTTCCCACCCCCATCCCCCCTCCACCCCTCCCACTTTGGGTGAGATGAACTAGTAGCTGTGTGATTCTAGTTGCCAGCTACACTAGTCTAGTCAAACCATGCCACTGGTAAATGCAGGCAGGAGAAAGTGAAAGTAACATTTTGAACTGACTTAGAGTCAGCTGAAGACACATTAGACAAATACTTTGGAGGATGAAGAACTACCGCAGACCAGTGAAAGACTGTACTGGAGTACTAGGACACTAGTATTTTTAAAGGAAATAATTTCCCCTTCTAGCTGGATTTACAAATTATATGTTGTATTGTATTGCTACTCACTGCCAGGATGAAGAACTCCATCTGTGATTAACCGCTCCTCAGTCTCAGACTGCAATTTCCCAGCATCAGACTCTTAAGGCATCTAGGGATTCAAATGCTGTCACAGATAAGATGCAGACTTCCAAGGAGAACAGGAATTAGAAGCAATCACCTACTTCCTAGCCATAGCAAAGCTAGACCTTGTTTACATTCCTCCTCTCCCAGGGTAAAAACACCAGCTCGTTTGTACTTCCTCTTTCTCCTCACATCAATAAAGACCATCAGGTGCTGTGAATCTGAAGCCCTGGGATAAAGTAACACAGTGAAAACACCTGCTTTATGCAGCTGCAGTAAAAATACCAGTAGTTTTACTCTAAGAAAGTGCTGACAGAAGCCATAAGAAAAATTATAATAATTCATTATACAACTTCTCTCTTTTTTCACTCAGTTCAGGCTACTTCGAGTTCAAAAAGAACCCTAAAAAAAAAGGTGAAGCTAGCAAATACAAATTGGTGTGAGCTTCGTATGAAAGGGCAAACAACAATGAAGTAATGAGGCAGCAAGCCTAGAACAAATAAGTAAAAGTACTTTTTTGTAGTAATATACAGTGGAACTCAATGCTGTCTGATGCTGTGTAGGCTGTAAGTATGAACAATTACTATATAAACTAATATAAATTAATGAAGGATTGATCTGTTGGTGGCTATTAAACATAATGTTGACAAGCCTCTGGCTCAGGAATCACCTAATGGTACATTGGACAGTGGGGGCAAGAGAGAGAAACACCACTCTTTCCTTGCTTTGTTTGTTATAAATTATCAACACCCACTATTGGGAAGTCACAGCCAAGAATTAGATGTGTTAAGGAGACCTGATCTATCTGTTTTTCAAAGGCAGAGCTCAATAAAGTACAGGAAATTTCTCAAAAAGTTCAAAAGTCTTGCTTTTACAAAAGGAACAATTAGGACGCAACACAACTATGTAAAAAAAAAAAAAAAGGCTAAATATTTAATTTTATAATCTCTCAGAATATGAGTAGGAACACCATGAAACAAAAAGGAAATACATTTTTGCACAGTACCTAAACCAATGGAACTGTCATGAAATACCAGAGACACACATCCAGCAGATGTAGAAAACATTGAGCACTGTATCTGGTTAACAGTGTGCTTCAACCTGGATTTATTTCAGGGACTCTCTCCTCTTCCACCGTCACTGCTCTTTCATAGCATAATTCAAATTAAATCTTGGTGCTAGTAAACAGAGGCACCATTAATCAGCTCAACATTCCTTGTAATCGTCTACCTCTGAATCTCNAAACAAAAACAAAAACAGAAAAAAACAAACCAAACCCCCAACCATTGAAATTCAGCAGCTTTCATTTCAGCCTTCTTGTTGAGAAAAATATTTAAACTACAGGGTTCAGAGGATATAGAAGTGCATCGATACTCAGCAACTAAAAGTGTGGAAATGCAGCTCCCCTACTACAGGGAAGCAGTCAGGCCCCTGCTTGCCCTTTCAGTTCTTTCTATACCGCCATTATTTTCAGTTTGGCTAAGTTTTGGCTAGTGAAGGATCAGTTGATCTACATAAAAGAGAAATATGGAGTACAGGAATACAGTTAACAAAAACAATGCCACAAATTCATGGGCAACATAAATGTTTTCCTGTCTTTGAGGAAGACTTCACCTTTAGCAATGGTTTCACATATTTAATTATATGTAATCATATATTTAATTATATGTGACATTTAACTGAAATTTATTTTCCATTTTTCTTGCATATCTTTAAAATATACCTGTCTTTGCATATTTGTACTTGGCAATGCAAAAACTCAGTCAGTTAACTCTAGCTCACTTCTCAGATCCAAAAAACTGCTTACTATTTTCATGCACAGCTGCTTTGAGTTAGTTTTGAACCTGCAGCAGTCCTAAACATTATTGCTAGGTTCCAGAGGCAATCAGGACCTTCCAATTTTAGCATATTACAAATTCTCCAGATATTTTAATTTTTAAAAAATTAATTTACTAGATAATCCCAAAGGCTGTTTCTTACTGTCAGATATGTTTTGCTTTACATTCAGTAGGGTTAAACGAAATTAATTCTAAGGGATTAACATCTAAGTTTATCCCTTCAGATAACAAAATATTACTCTTGGGTGGCATGTGACATTTAAATTCATCTGTTAACGGCTCTGGGTAACCTTTAGAGAAAAACAGATGCAACATTGGTCTCCAATATATGCAACAAAGTGGCTGTTGTTGCGTACTGCTAAATCTGTAAGATGTGCAGAAAGAGTTCATATCTACAGTTCTCAGTAGCGTAGAGGATTTATTATATCACCCAGTGCTTTATTAGATTACATGATCTTGCAGTTAAAAAACAGACATATTCTCTCTTTCATATTGTATATACAAATCACAGTGTGGACAAATGAATTGATTATATTTGCTCCAAGAGTTCCAAATCAATTTTGCTGTTGACACACACTCAAAACACCAAATAAACTGACTTACTGTCTTAGTAGAAAGAGGTTATTGTATTNTAATTCAGCAGTTGTGTCCTGAGTTTTTGGGGATGGGTTTAAAGTTTGCCGTTGGAACAACAGGAAATATAAATTCTGTGTATTTCTGCTTGTCAAGTTTGGAGGTCCTCAGATTTCCTTTATAAATAAGGCTAGGATACGATGAGTGCTTCAGAATACACGTACTAGGATTTTCCTTCTTTCATGAGACTGAAAAGTTTACTCCAACCTATCGTTTCACAGAATTAACTGACATCACAAAAAAGAACCCACCCANCATATATTTAATTATATGTGACATTTAACTGAAATTTATTTTCCATTTTTCTTGCATATCTTTAAAATATACCTGTCTTTGCATATTTGTACTTGGCAATGCAAAAACTCAGTCAGTTAACTCTAGCTCACTTCTCAGATCCAAAAAACTGCTTACTATTTTCATGCACAGCTGCTTTGAGTTAGTTTTGAACCTGCAGCAGTCCTAAACATTATTGCTAGGTTCCAGAGGCAATCAGGACCTTCCAATTTTAGCATATTACAAATTCTCCAGATATTTTAATTTTTAAAAAATTAATTTACTAGATAATCCCAAAGGCTGTTTCTTACTGTCAGATATGTTTTGCTTTACATTCAGTAGGGTTAAACGAAATTAATTCTAAGGGATTAACATCTAAGTTTATCCCTTCAGATAACAAAATATTACTCTTGGGTGGCATGTGACATTTAAATTCATCTGTTAACGGCTCTGGGTAACCTTTAGAGAAAAAAACAGATGCAACATTGGTCTCCAATATATGCAACAAAGTGGCTGTTGTTGCGTACTGCTAAATCTGTAAGATGTGCAGAAAGAGTTCATATCTACAGTTCTCAGTAGCGTAGAGGATTTATTATATCACCCAGTGCTTTATTAGATTACATGATCTTGCAGTTAAAAAACAGACATATTCTCTCTTTCATATTGTATATACAAATCACAGTGTGGACAAATGAATTGATTATATTTGCTCCAAGAGTTCCAAATCAATTTTGCTGTTGACACACACTCAAAACACCAAATAAACTGACTTACTGTCTTAGTAGAAAGAGGTTATTGTATTTATTTATTTATGTTTAAAGAGCTATACCCTACACTTAGATTTGAACACTTTTATGCTGTATGAAAAATAAAACAAATTACAAGGCCTCATTGCTAACAAAAAAAGGGCCATTTTCTCAGTATGCAGGAAAAGAGATGAGGAAAAACAAATTTTCCTTTCTCTTACCTTTGGGTCTTTTTCAAGCTTATATTTGACATCAGTTTGTCTTCTAGAAAGCCATATATAAATAAAAATGAAGCAGCTTTGCACTTTTTTAAGTCCTAAATGGCAAGCTACCTGGAAAAAAGGTAACAATGAAATTGCAGGTATGCAGCTTGAAAAGCAAGCAATATGTGTTTAATTTTTAATTTTTGACTGAAGTTAGATTTGGAGTTTGGTGGTTTAAAACCTCCCATGTATGAGAGACAAACCTTAGGCTGTTGCAATGAAAGGAGCTGAATTCACTTTTTGTTACTCCCAGAGTATGGCCAAGGAATTGATTTTCATATTATATAAGCGTTTAACAATACCTCCTCTTATACTTTTTAAATAGCAGAACAGGAAGAAATACAATATAGCTGTATTGCACTCTGTAAGTTAACCTTCCCATTTCCATTTCCTTACTTTTATTTTTATATATTCAAAGGTATGTGAACAGGAGGCTTTTTGCATTGCATTCAGTAACATTTTAAGTACTTTGAAAAGTCAACGTTGCGGACATTTTAACTAGCTCATCTGCCCTACCTCTCAGCAAGTTATTGATCCCAAATGCGCATTATTTGCTTTGTTTATTTCTCCAGGTCGATCTGTTCCAAAACGAAGCACAGTCTTGCCTCAAAGGAAATTCAAAGGCAAAAATTTAACTTTAGAGTATTAAAAGATAAACCAATACTTAAGTACACAGTAAGTTAAAAATCACCAGCTCCTGAGAGGAAAAGTCTTACAGTAGTTAGAATAGTGGAAGACTTACAGGTTTTATGAAGCCCAGCATGTAAAAGCTGAGGAAAGGAGCGTGATTATAATAAAAATAAAACACAACACAAACATGTCAAACAAATACAAACTAGAGGCAAGGTTCCCCCTCAACCATGGCTGAAATAGCCCACAGCTGGGCTGTATCCATATCTTGATCTTGGGTTTGCTTCAGCTGTTCTATGATCGTATGCCAAGAGTTTTAATCCCAAGTTGAGCAAGAACTCTAAAATCAACCTGAGTGAAAGCTCATTGCTGCTTCCCGATTAATATGCCAGAAGGTCTGTGTGACATTTCTATGGAATGTCTCTGTGCTCTTGGGACTGGTGATTCAGTGCAGAGCTGCTTGGAACTTCTACAAAACTTCAGCCCTCCTCACTTCTTAAATGGCTTCCTTTTACCAGCCTGTCAACTTAAACTAAAAATAATTGCTTTGTGTGTAATAACAAGGGGAAGGATGACAATTTCACAGCACAATGTACTAGGCAGCTCACAAGAAAGAGGAAGCTGCATTTTCAAGAGCAACGTGAAACATATCTCCCATGTTTAATTATTTTTTCTGCAGTTAGGAAAAAAATATGCCAAATTTTAAGGTGCATAGTGAATAGTACTCAAGCTCAAGGAGCATGCAATTAAAATGTCTGAAAGGGCAGTTTGGCAAAATTTGTTCCTGGCTTGTCATAGTTTCATGAAAGAGATCAAGGGAAAAGTTTTGTTCAGAAGAGGGCTAATAACTGGCAAAACAGACGTGAAAGAACTGGAAGTCTCAAAAAGTACAAAGCCCCAGACTAATTTGGTTTTTACAACACTGAAAAATTAAGAGACTAGCCTCACCACTAACGAAATGGTATTTAATGGAAAAGACCTATTTCAGGAAAATGCGTGCCCTTTCATACCTTTCAAAATCCAACAACTGTACCCAAGGCCTGCAGACAAGGGACCGATCCGTGTCCTTTGGGAATGGGGTCCTGCTGCAAGTCCTCCCTCCATCCCGTGAAACACAACAGGAACAAGAAAAATCGCGGGATCCACTGGCAAGCAGCTGCCAAGGACCTTACAAACATTCTTCCCACATGAACTATTTCTTTGTAAACACGTTTTAAACATATGAACATATTTATGAAAGTAACTAGAGTGGAGGAGTCAAAGCCCTCTGCATTAAATACAGACAAATAAGAACAAATTCACAGAATGTACTGCATGAGAGAGGCCAGCTGTGCACTCACAGACACCAAGAAAGAAGTGGTATTGACTTTTAAGCTTTAGTTACGAAACAAGCACCCACGACATGAACAAAAACCATTTCTGGGAATGCTGGGATAAGTACACTGTATGCATATTATATGTGACATGAAATTACATACTGCAAGCTCTCTCACAGGTGTTTTCAGAAGGAAAATAATAGAGCAATTTTATCAAAAACTTTTACCATATTTAATTACATATCCAGATTTTTAATTTTCCGATAACAATTATGTTGAGAAAGTCCTACAAAGGTAACAGAAATGTGTTTGAAAAGGAACTGAATAGAATACTTTAAAACCTGATACACTTCAGTGAGTAGTGAATTATATAATAAATCCACAAATAATGTAAGTTAAGATGTGTTGTAAAAGCTGTTGAATGTAGATATGAAAACCAAAGGAATCTACAATACTAAAAGCTAAATTTCTTCTGATATCAGGGGTACAGAACGACATCACCAGGTAAAAAGGAAAATCATGGTAATAAATGATTTAAAAAAAAAAATATAGAGAAAGCCAAGAAACAAGCAATTTGAAAGGACTATCTTCCAAGAGGAAATAATGTCATTAGTTCCCTGGAAAGAACTTTAGAAAACAAGATACACTGAGCAGTAAGAAATTGTTGGATCAATATTTGATATATATCACTGTGTGCTATTTTCTTCTGCATAAAATCACATACGGGAAGGAGACCATTCTACTTTTAAGGAGTCTATGTTCATTATGAAACGCTTTCGAACATAAAAGGATTCAGGCAAAATGCACAAAATTCAAATCAGATGTATTCTCTACAAAGACATTTAAATGTTTAGACAAGTAAACCTTGGTAAAGTATCATCTTCTAGGTCTGCAAATCCATCTGAGATGCATGGTTGAGACATATGCACTACAGGAATGACAGTGTCAAATTAGGATTAAATTAATAACTTCAACCAAACAATACATTCCATTAACAGAATCACAGAATGCTATGGGGTTGGAAGTGATCTCTGGAGATCATCTGGTCCAACCCCCTGCCAGAGCAGAGTCTGCCAGAGCAGGTCCCACAGTGATGTGTCCAGGTGGGTTTGAATGTCTCCAGAGATGGAGACTCCACCACCTCTCTGCCAGGGCTCTGCCACCCTCAAAGTGAAGAAGTTTCTCCTCATGTTTAGATGGAAGTTCTTATGTTCAGGTTTGTGCCCATTATCTCATCCTGTCACTGGGCACCACTGAAAAAAGACTGGCCCCCTCCTCCTGACACCTGCCCTTTAAGTATTTATAGGTGTTGGCCAAATCCCCTCTGTCTTCTCTTCTCCAGACTAAAAAGACCCAGGTCCCTCAGCCTTTCCTCATAAGAGAGATGTTCTATGCTCCTAATCATCTCGGTAGACCCTTCATTCTTCTATTCTGAGTAGTTCAAAAGAGACCAGGATTTTCCAGACTTCATAGTTCTGATTGTGTGTGTTTGACATCTTCATTAAGTCACTTCTTCAGGGTGGGTGTTTTCTTCAGCCACAGATATGTAAATCTGTGTTGATGTACGTTCCTCTCGGTCTCCACCGTTGCCGTATGCACATGCTGACTGACAAGGTCTTTCTCTGCTTCTGGCTTTTGCTTCCTAATTGCGTGGAAATGTACCATAAATCCTGGCACGTACGCTAGTTCACTTTCTGCAAAGAATCCAAATTACTTTGGTGGGACTGTTTCTCCTGTTTCACCGCTACAACATATAACTAATGAATTTCGTAAAAATCAATTAAGGTTATGACTGCTTTTTCTGCAAGTGGAGTACGGCAGCATTTGCAGTGTCTTTTACTATGATGATGGCAAAAGCTCCATAGCAACAGCATGTTTGCATTCCTACTGGAACCACATTGCTTCTGCACTGCCTACCAGGAAAACTGCTTTGGTATGTATAAACACAGTTATTTAGTTGGTGCATTGAAGAATTTATTTTGATTAAGAGAATAAATGTTTAACTAAAAAGCTGTGTTTATTTGTCCATATTTAGCACAGATTTCACTGTTCCAGCTTTCTTGGAGATCAGAGTTATGACATTGGAAGTGTTTAAGGCTTTGAGCAACCTGGTCTAGTGGGAGGTGTCCCTGCCCATAGCAGTGGGGTTAGAACTCGATGATCTTTAAGGTCCCTTCCAACTCTAACCATTCTGGAATTCTATAGTATTTCTTTGGTGCTAAAGAATTGCAAGTTTTGGCTTCCTTCACCCAGAATTCATTAATATAAAAACATGTGCAAAAGCTGTTTGGAGGGTTTAAACAGACATTCCCTGAAGTAATTATTCATTTCTCTCATAGAATCTCTGATCCTTTCCTTTACATGCATCCATTTCAAAAGGGTCTTTATTCACTTAACACCATCCAAGAAAAGCTTTTCATCAAGTACGCACAAGTAAACCAAAACAGACTAGATAGAAAGCAGCCAAATGGCTGGGACCAACTATATGAAATATAACAATTAACATGCATTTTTAAGGCTAAACACAGAAAACCACAGAGATACCACTGTACCCGCGATAGTACTACTTACAGCCAGCAGACTAAGGGGCTCTAAAATGCAACTTACTGTTTCACTGATGGTCGTCTGTAGTACAGTCCATCAGAGAGAACACAAGGCCTGGTTTCACATATCAAATCAAAGCACAAATACATCACACTCGAGACACTTCATTGCCTTGTATCCTTGTTTTCATTTTGATCCCTGTCTTAGGAAAATGACATTTACAATTTAGAAACAATTCTAAAGGTTTTATACGCTAGGAAGAACACAAATCATGCCCTTTTCAACTGGGAGGAAAAAAGCATGCAGCTCAGGACAGGGAATTGAAGTCTGATTCCATGGGAAGTCAGGCTGCTGAGAACTGCCCAGATCTCCTACTGAACGTGCAGAATGGTTCCAAAGCCTCATGGTTATCCACATTGTTAAAAAACGACAGCTTCAGGGAGTCAACATTGTAAACCAGGACGGATGTTCCTGAACGGATAATAATCTCTGAGATCCAAAAGGATTATCTCCATTGCTGCGCTGGCAGACTAAGCTGCTTGCCAATCATCTCTAACCTACAACTCACAGATCCAGTGGTACTTTACACTTAAGCCTCCTAACCCAGGAGGAGAAGAATCTCAAATTCAAGACTTGGTAACTTTCTCATAAACAAGCAAACTCAAAGCACAAACCCACACAACTCATTAATTGGTCCTGTAATCATTCTGCATAGGTCAAGTGCTGTTGTATTTGAGTATACAACGAACACATGAATATACACTTGTTCTCTGGGAAAAGAGGGGATACGAAATGTCCCCAGACATACAGAGAGAGCAAAATAGCCACACAGTATTTTTTGCTTATGCCCAGAAATACAGACAAACACCTTCTATTTACTACATAAACACTGTGGCAGCTCCCGACTGCTGGGGTTGGGAATGTCAACTCTGAACTGGCTGAAACAGAAGCAGCAGCAAATCTACCTCCTTCATAAGGACATCCACGGAGGAGGAAGGCTGCCACGTTTGACATTTATAGCACCGATAAGGAAAACTGACAACAAGGGGGGGGAAAAGAAAGGCTCCACCTACATGTGAGTCCCAAAGGAAAACTACACTTGAGAAAGGGAAGGAAGAAAAGAGAAGAAAGAAGGGAAGGAAGGAGGGAGGGAAGGAGGAAAGCTAGAATTTCACACTCAGAAAAAATTTCAACTCAATCAAAACCAGTGACTCGGTCCATTACTCCTGTTATTAAGTTCCAGTTGGAGAAACACAGTCCGTCTATTGAGACCTAGTCCTATCCAAAACACTGAGTAGAAAAATGCCAGTAGAACCCTGATAGTGGAATTACTCACTTATCCCCGTCACTACAACTAACTACCCACTTTACTCAGTTGCAGGCTTGTGGAGGACCAGCTATTGGTAACACAGAGAATTCTTCTCATAGCCCATTTTCTTCTCACAATTTCACACACCCTCTGTGGCTGTTGTCCTCACCACAGGCTTTCCAGTAAGCTGAGTTCTTGCTATCTGCCCTGCAAGACTGCAATTATTTCCTCCCCAAGCTAGTATTTCACGCTTCGGTATAGTAGCTAAGTAGTACTGACTAAACACTCATGCTTCTGTACATGCCCACAGAAACAGATAATCACCATTCCCTAACTTTGCACATATAAATTCTTTCCACCCTCTCTCCTCCCTGGAGATTATTTGCAGTTGCAATTTAGGTAGGTCTCATCTCCTAGATGTGTGACAGTAACTGTCACAGTAATAGCACCTGCAGAAGCAAAAAGCCCACTGAAAAAATACACTTGTGATACGAATCCAAGTCCTCACTTAACATCTGGGAAAGTGGACACAACTTAATTGAGGAGCAACGTTAAGTGAGGAAACAAAGCCAGAACACAACAGATTCTCCAAACTCTCGCCTTGATTTTTACACAGTAGAAGTAGCAGGACTCTGATAATTTTCATATCTTTATTCAACAGTGGAGAGAGGTAAAGGTAGAAGACTAAACACATAAGAAAAACATGGAGAAAAATTAATTCAAGAGCACAGTTTGAGAAGATAACAAAACAGCAGCCTTTTAAAGAAAAATATTCACAGGCATCAATAATAAGAAACGGGGGCAGGGGGTGGGAGGAAACTATGTAAACTCAGTAGCAAAGAACAAAAAGCCATATCTGCAACTCATAAACCTATAAACCTATTGAATTAAACACAGAGATTTGAATTCAAATTATCTGAGACATTTATCTGTCAAAATAAACTGGAAGTGAAAAGTGCATAAATAACTTCGGGAATTTCTCCCCTACCCACATCAGTAAGTAAGCCTCTATCAAAGCAACTTTTGTCTAGAGGTGTCATCATTTACTCGTGTTCAGTTATGCTCAGAGCACCACTTACAAGAGAGACACACATAAAACAGTAGCAAGATGTAATATTCAAAATTTAGTCATTGGATGATGCTTTTTTTTTTTGCCTTGTCAGCTACTAAAATGTTCATCAAGTTGATACAGCCCCAACAGCCACAATATAATAAGCTTTTCCAAATACTCTTTAACCCCAACAGAAAGGTTGTATTTACAGGTTCATGACCCTTACGCCTCAGAGGGGCACTTGGCCAGAAAAGCTGCTTCTAGCAGAAATGTCAAAATAACAGAGAAAGGCAGTAAGGATTAGCTGCCACCCTGTGGAATGAAAGCACATCTGCACCGATAAAACCTTTTTCTGTATCAAATCTCTGGGGAGAAACGGAAGAAAAACAACAGGTCCTTTCAAATAGGAGAAAATACATAGGAGCAAAAGAACAAGATATCGAAGAAATAACTTTTTTTTAATGGTCTTCACAAAATGGAATGTAAAAATATACGTAGAAAGAGTCGAGTCTAACAAAGCAAGCACATGACTAGGATGCTTAAATACAGAAATGTACCGTCTCTGTATTTAAGACACTATACTGCAGCAAGTGACCAAACTTGTAATGACTTCACGGAAAACCTAATGAAAGAATTCAAACAACTCTGTCCACTCAAAAAAACACAGTAACCTACTCATTTAACATCACCATGCTTCAGAGCACGAGTAAAAAGGTGACAGTGTCACAAAGAGGCCTTTCCAATGTGTGTGTTAATTCCAGGCTGCCCATTGGTCATCAAATAGACTGAGTGGTAGCAGAGACAGGAGACTGGACTAGCTGAACTCATTCAGTTTGGACCGGCCTCTTCTCTCTTTTCCCTTTTGTGAGGTAATATGGAGCACTGCTGTGGCTCCACTGATCAGTTACTGTATTCCTACGGCAAATACAGAACAGTCACAACAGCTGGATTTAACAAAAAATGTTTTTTAAATGCAGTTTAGATTCTATTTAATTCAAGATATCAATTGCCCCAAATTAGCAAGTGATAGCAGCAATGCTGTAATTTCCATTCAGTTGCTAGATTCCCCAACAGGGACTCGGAAAAAGAGAAAGCTCGGAAAATTCTGTGATTTGGCTGTGGCTAAACTTATATCCAGCACATTTCCTTACAAAACGGACACTGAGTGTTGATAGTAGACAGCCTTTACATTGCTCTATGCTGGCAGAGACAGCCATTCACTAAATACGAGGGTTAGTCATGAGACCCCATTCCCACTTCCCTTAATGATACCTTAAGTTCTTACAAATATATTTTTTTTAATTACTACTAAGCATTTCCTATAGTGCCACAGATGCTCTTTGGGTCTCAACTACATCAGGGCAACCCCCAAATTGTAGCTTAAATTTAGCACCTGCCTGAAAGCACTACGTTATTTAATTAACTCTGATCATATGATAGAAAAATACAAGAGAAACATACCACGAATTTTCTGTTGGTTTATCTTTGCTTTGTTTTCCAAAGTCTGACAATGAAGAATCCCCTGCCCTATTCTATTTCTCTTTCCTACAGTAACCTCCTGGGCCTTTCTTCAGCCTGTAAGTCTCCGTCCATAATGCTGCAGACAAAAGGCTGCTCTCTCAACAGCAAAAGAATCTCACACTGTCTCATTATGTTCCTATTAGGATTTCCATGTATTTTGAGATGTACGATCAGATACTTGATATACCTCTTGCTGCTTCCTGCACAACCTTCTGGCACATTGGCCACTCCTCCCAGCTCTGTGAGGAAACTGCTGAGCACACACTCTGCCCCTTCATCTGGTCATTAGTGAAGATGCTGATCAGGGCCAGACCCCGCACCTAGCCCAGGGAAATGCTGTCAGCTGCAGGCCTCCACTTTGTCTTACGGGCTGGCCCCAGGAAGGCTATGTCATAACTTACACCCATATGGAAGTATATGAATAAGAAATCAAAGTCTGTGTTTTTTTCCTGAAATGCCTGCACTCTTAATTAGGTCGTTGACCCAAAAAGACAAAAAAGAAAAGAATCTGTCACTTCTTCAGAATGCTAACTCTCTGTTTATTGTGAGGGTGGTGAGACCCTGGTCCAGCTTGCCCAGAGAAGCTGTGGCTGCCCCATCCCTGGAGGGGTTCAAGGTCAGGCTGGATGGGGCTTGGAGCGACCTGGGCTGGTGGGAGGTGTCCCTGCCCAGGGCAGGGGGTTGGAACTCAATGATCTTGAAGGTCCCTTCCAACTCTGACCATTCTGTGATTCTGTTGCCATGGTCACAAATTACCATAGTAACCATTAGATACATCTGTATTTTTAGATCAGAATTGCTTCTATTTTCACAGAATACAGATCCGATTGAAATTAAACCACTCATTCTTACCAGGATATACTACAAAATTAATAGTATAAATTAGGGCAACACTACTTAACTACATAAACACAAAGAAAGTGCTTAATTGCAAAAGCAGACAGTAATGAATCACAAACATTGCCATCGGTCCTTCCTGCAGCTAGAAAGTGCTTTGAACGGAAAACAAAAAGATTGGAGGACAATTATTCTCTAACACTATTGTCTCAGCAAGCCTCATTGGAAAGTGGCTCAATTAGAAAGCCCAGCAAGCTTCAATAGCCTTTTTAGTCAGGGCTTAACTGCAGTATCACTTGATATGCCTACATTAGAGCCCCAGTCTGTGTCCCCCAATTTTCTAAGGAGGACTCCCACACATAGGAAATATTGCCATTCAACCAGTCATAATTCAACTCTTACCGGAGAGGTCTCTGCTCATTTTCAGTAACTGCATGTTATGCTTATACCCTCTGGTGGACAAAAAGCTACTCACAACCCTCCCTGGGCCTTACTGCATTTAGATTAGCACGTTGCCAACAGGTACTTTGTCATGAAAATGTCGAATCAAAACTGAGTATCGCTGCATAGTCTCCAATTTTTGCACTTCAAGAAAGGTCTTTCAGTCATCTTTAACTGGCCAGATCTGTACTCAGCTTCCCCCATTTTCTTACTGGGCTTTCATTCAACCAACACTGTCTCACACATAGCCCAGAATGCCTGAATTTAGACATGAATTCATGGTGACATGCCAAAAATTTCATTTATCTCTATGAGGAATTCAAAGCGTTTGAGAAACAATCTAAGAGAGGAGTCAAGTGAGAAGTCCGTCAACTCAGTGCTTTCCCAAAAAGGTAGCAGCATGAATACAAAAGGTTTATATTCAGTACTAGGTTTGATGATCAGGATAATTTACCACCTAATTTTATAAAGTCACCAAAACTTTTCAAATTACTCTCCTTTTGGCAAGTTACTAAGCATTGCTTATGATGAAAAAATTAGTTCCCTTGTTTGTAAAAATTTTCTATGCTTGCCATCCAGCCTGACCTGCTGCAAAGAACATGGCTGAATTCCCCATCTCTGAGAAGTCAATACAGCAAAGCATTTCTACTGCTGCCACAGATCTTTTAGATCATCTCAGACAGTTACATATTACAGAAGACTTGAATTCTTGCTCCTTTAGAGTTCACTCACTTTTGTGGCCTTTCCATAAATGTTATTTCTAACATTATTTCACCAAATGCAGACAGAATGCTCTTGTTCAAAGGGTCTGCAGGAGGCATATTTCAGCCCGAACCCATTGCAGGAAAAGGCAAATACATCACACTACACTACTGGCCACAGATGCTCAGACTCCCCCTGCAAATCCAGCCTTAGGCTTTGTCGTACAAGTCACTGTATGATTCTAGGTCATAGGACTAAATAATGGCAAAAGGTTACATTTCAGCTCTGAAAGACTATTTCTCATGTCTCCACAGTCAGCGAAGTAGTAGTAGTCCCTTGCTTAATTAGAGAAAACATAAGAAACATAATCACACCACAAAAGGATATCAACTGAGAAACAGAGCAAGGAAGTTAACGGTTTGTTTTCAAGCGGTTTATGGAAAGGTTTTAGACAGAGCAGTAGCAAAGACCTAAACTTACCTGCAAAATTGCAGAAAAAACCTGCCAGTTTGCCACTGGTTTTTTTCACTTTGTATTATTTTCATTCCAGTTCTCATCATTAACAAAGCACTGGCAATTCTAATACTGAATTTTGGGATTCTACAGATAGTTGTGTATGTGAGGGTAGCAAAGTCCAGCACTTGGTTCATCCAAAACCATGGGCTTTACTGGGGTCAGGGCCAGGGTGTGTGAGGGGAGAGTAATTTCCCAGATGAATGTATCCTCCAGAGCTCCCTGCTGGTGCCTCCCCAGCATAACAAATCTACTACAAAGTGATGTGACTTGATACTCATCTGATTCTCCCTGCAGATTAGCTGGCTGCTGAGGTAAAATTTAAACTTTATTGTTCTGAAGTCATGAAAGGTTCAAGAATCTCAGCGCATGTAGCTCAAACCCAGCTTAGGAAGGTAAGACACAAAACAAGAACTGCTGTATGAAAAAAATCAGGCTGCAACCTGTAGAGTGCAGAATTTAAGTATTGCTTGAGGATAAGAAAGTCAGCAGTATTTCCTGAGCAACTCTACTGTATACAGTCCATTTTCCAATCTAATTCTATGTCATAAGACAGGCTCTTAGCTGCTGTGCAGGTTTGTTGTCTTAACTTACTGCTCACACCAATGGTTCTCACAAGTTATTCTGCACACCTCTTAAGACCTCTCCTGAAGCCTGCAGGTTTCTCAACAATATATAGAAATAACTTAAGGCTGAGTAATGTTTATATTATCTTGCAGTGCCGAATTGCAGATGAAAGGTGACACACTCCTCAGTAACACTAAAGCACATCAACATACAGCATATGCATTTCTGCATACACCAGCGCTTAAACACTAAATTCAGTAGGCTCCAGAGCACAAACAGCACTCAGGAACCCCTGTGCACCCAGCTCTAGGTTGGCCTTGCCTGAGTAGACAGGCTGAACCAGGTGACCTCCAGAGGTCCCCTCCAGCTTCGACGACTATGAGCTCATTTAGCTTCATGATACTTTGCTGGTTCTCTACATATCTGACTTTACAGAGCAACTCTGAAAGCAATTCCCCAAGATGCTTCAGCCAGGAACGTTATAAACTCTTAGTGCATGAAGGAAGAAAAGCTATAGTACCAACCAATTACGTAGAGAGATGAGATCCACCATCTCCCCAGGAAGTAGCAGAGTAAGGTGACAATATAGTATTTATAGCAGAAAGAACGATAAGAATTATTTTTTCCATAGATTTCTCTCTTAGGCGATAAGCCACACTTTCTAGCATTATGTGCATGTCTGGAAGACAGAAAGTAAAACTCAGCTCAACTCAGCAGCTGCTCTTAAGCATACAATGACACTTCACAGCTAACATGCAAGCCTCCTTGACACAATGCTATGTGCAGATCAGAAAACCAGCAGAATATTCCATAGTTATCCCACTTTCCCCCTAAGGCACAGTATTTCCTGCTTATTAAGATGGTAAAGAATAAAAATTTCTGGGAAGCTGGGTTTTACTAGAGATCTTGCTCCCCAAGGCAGAAACGGCTTGGCCGTGTATCGTGAATGAGTCACAGTTCCAAGAAGGATGTATATAAAAAAGAAAGCCCAGCACTGCAAAAGGACAATGAATGGAACTCAGTTCACTAAATGGGGAAAGATGTAGGTTCCCCAGAACAAGCTTTTCAATTCTAAAAACACCAGCATCCTTATCTCCAATACACCTTCTACATACCAAGGAAGTTTAGTTAGTCTAAAAGAAATCAGTCCCCCAGAGTTGGAAACATAAGGCTGGAGAATCAGAAACTTGATGAAGAACAGTAAGAAATTAAGATTTTTAGTTGAAGTGTAGGGTTTAAAACCAGACAGTAGTCTCCCCTGTATCTTCTAATTTCTTACCCGCCATGGAGGATACTGCCAAGCAAGAAAACATTTTTCCCTTCTATGCAGCAAATCACCACGTTTTTCAGAAGGGAAATCACATTTCACTGTTTTCTTTTTCAATAGCAGAATAGTGATTCCCAGTATTAAAAAGCATGGAAGTACAACATTTCTTTCCAAAAGGCAGTCATGGCTTCACTTTGAATCTCACGGTTCAGGTATTTTAGGATAATTTCAGGCACACAAATGACACACATATATCACCTTCCCCACCCCCAAACTTCGGGTATCATTTTCTCTCACTGTGTTTCTCTGTGCTCAAGAGTATTAGGAATGGGGTATAAACACCGAACCTAACGGGTTCTACTGCTTGGTGAAGATTTAACCATTTGCTTAACTGCACAATGAAATCCACAGATGATACTGAAGAGAAACTACATTTCAGCATTTCCTGCTGAAAACACTGAACAACAGCTGATACAAGCATTTCATCAAAACAGCACATTCAGCATTCTCATTAACAAGAGAATTTCTATGCAAGACCATGCCATCCAACGCAGAACTATATCTAGAAACTCACTAAGAGGTCACGTGGGTGACTGCAGGTCTGCAGAGGCTTTGATCAAGCAGAGCACAATCTAGCAGTCACATCTGTACTGGAAGAAGAAAACAGTGTCCGTGCTAAGATATCGTTCTTGCTCTGGATAAGTTCTTCTGCTTGATATCACCAGCTTCAAATCACACACTCAGTAATAGCCCCTGACTCTACTTCAGATTCTCTCTTAAAACCAGTAGTCACTTAATTTCCCTGCACAACACAGTCTTACTTACCCACACACTACTGGTAACAAACATCAATGCTAAGTAAAAGTAACTTAGCACAGGACCTAGCTCAGGAAGACAAAGGTAAATCCAAATGCCCTATCTGAGTCTTTTTCAAACTGAGACTGCTTCAAAGCAGGAAGAGTTACTACAGATGAACTGATTCTAGGAAACATTTTGGAAAATCATTAAATGAAAACTGAGTAATTCAAGACTATTACAATGTATGCAAAAAGAAAGGGCATGACAACATAAGGAAAGACTAATCAATCCTTGGCTTCCAAACCTAGTCCCTCACAATGATTTACACAAATAATTTTCTACAGAAATTTTTAGTTACAAAAAAAATTATAAATCCTGAAATGTGGTCATAGAAATACTTGGCATATACAGAATAATGGTTCTGTCTTGTTCAGTGTAAAATCTAAGACAGCAATTCCTCACAACTGAATGAATCTTCCACATAACCAGTAGATATTTTTATCCCCCATATGGAAAGAGAAATTTCCTTTGGACACATAAAGAATTCCGGTTTTGGGACATGCTTGTGCATGTACTAGCAAGACACCTATAAAATATTTGCCAGCAAACTAAAGGGAACAAAACACTGAGGTTTTTTGTGAAACTCAAAGCCAAATCAAGGATTTCCTGCAGGCTTCTGGACAAGGCCTTGTCGATAATTTAAGATAAGTATTTCTAACAAGATGTGAGTTTCTGACATTGTCTGTCAAGATTTCAATTTTTAAAAGCTACAAATAAAAGTAAAATCAACTTCATTGGTTTCCTAAAGTAACTAGTCAAATCATAACAATTTGCAACCAAGACAGCAGGAAACAAGAAAAAGTTCAGTCCTAACCTTCAACTCCGCAAACTTTTGAAGGGTTGTTCTTTAGGACAGAAATACTTGTGGGATGTCACTTGCAGAAGTGTTTCTATACATTGTCAGCAGCAAAACATTTGGCTCTGCGAAGAATCCACTGTAAGTTCACAAATGTGACAGCAAAAGACATGGTCAAACTCAAATGCCTGCACCTAGAGCTAAGAATGGTTTCCTGCAGGGACAGAGGAGCCAGATTCCTTTGAAAAGTACTTGGTCATCTACAATGGGTGCTCCCCCCCATTATAGGGACAGGAACCCTACTCATCTCATACTCATCTGTTGGCAAACGTACAGGGGATCTCCCCTTAACAATGTTCAACATATAAGAATCCAGTGTGGCTTGGAATGATGCAAATTTTCTCTGCAGTAGCAATTTCACTCCCACAGTATGTGTTCCACATTCAATGTGGTTGTGTCCCAAGTGTTCCATATTGCTCAAGTTTCAGGACACTGATAAACATGGCACATGGTCAGACAGAAAATTTGTGCAAGGGCTACAGCAGGATAAAGCAAGAGGATTCATTAATCACAGTATTGTGCCCCGTTCTCTGCTTTTTATCCCCCATAAACAGAATCCTGGAATTAGTGAAATTCATACATTAGCTATTTATCAGTCCTCATGCCCTGAAGATTGGATCTCCTAAAGCTGAGACGTAAGGGCTTCTGAAATTCTCAAGTATTCCCACAGACTATTTTGGGCCAGATTTTCCCCAGTCATCCGCTAAAATGAAAGCATCTGTCTGTAGTAGCAAGCATCAGGATGACATGGTATTCAACTACTAAACGGCAAAGCAACAGTCTCCCTGCCAGCTATTCCCACTGCATGGGACTCGCATCACTCTGATGCTCTCACAGGAACCAACGTAAATAACAGAACCTGAAATAAAATTCAAGCAGCTTCAAGAAGTGCCAAAAAATCTTATAGATGCCCAACTTTCCTTCTCAATAGTTAGCCCCTTAAAAATGCCTGCAGCTACTTCACCTGTGCATAACACAGCACATTTTCTTCAGTACTCTGTTTTTCAATAACCTCCCTTCAACTTCCTTAAAAAAAACCAAAAAACAAAAAAATCCCAACCCAATCTCTTCATCTTCCAGTACTAGTAACGGGAATCTACTATACTCTTCCCATGAGCTAGTCCTTTATTTTCAAAAGCACTTAGCATATATCATTTCAGTCACCTTCTCAAAGCAGATGGATGTGACAGGTACAGTCTGTTCTTAAGGAGGATGAATCATGGTGGGCACTTCTGAATAACACACAGATGCAGAAGAATACCCAGAGCAAGATAAGACATTTTAGGGAGCCACCCACCCCTGTGGAACTCAGGTCTAATGTTCTTCCAGATTCTGTGCAATAGATGTCTCTAACCCTAGTCAGTTCTTCCAGCAAAGACTCTTTCCAACTAGGGTTATGCAGTGGAAAACCCAAAGCAACAGGCTATGTACAGACATATTAGCATTCCCTCCAATAGAGAGATGAAACAGAGAAAATTCCTGAGGATGTGCATCCTCTACTCTGCTTTCTGAATCCCAGCCTCCCCCTTGCCTTGGAATAAGCTCTACAAAGCAGTATCTGTTATGTACATGAATCTCAGCTCCCTTCCTTTGGGAAGTTTCCCCTCAAAAGCGACAGGCGTATCCTGGGACAGAGACATTTGCTGAGAAGGCGGAGGTCTCCTTAGGATGACTCGCCAGAAACAAGAGAGCCTGCAGCTTTCTTCTTAGGGCGGGCTTTCACATTTCTCACAGGAAGCTGAGGAGAAAGAAAAAAAACATGGCATCTTAGGGTTGTTCAACATCTAAACATCTAACAGAAATACATAAGAATGCTGAGTGAAAACAGGAGAAGGCAACTACAACACAATGACCCTATTCATGTCATCCCTTTTTTAAAAAAAAAGCTATTTAACCATTCAATTTGGTTTTGGTTAGTAAACAAATTACTCTGAGCATATCTACCAAATGCCAACCAGGAGAGAAAGACATTCTGAAACAGGACAAGTGTGATAATGAAACTGAAGTCAGTTGTCTCATCTAAAGATTGGACATAGCAGTATTTCTAACTGGTAACATTCACGTAACACTTCACTGAGGTTACTTCTCTGCTTCTTGACTGACATCCCAAATGCTGTTCTCTGAGAGATGCAGAAACACTTTGAACTAGTTTGCACACTTTACCCAGTATCTTCATTCTAGATGTTAGCAAGAAGAGTGCATTTATGATCCACAATGTGTTCAGCCCTTCCAGGCAACTTTGGGGACCTCACTCAAAGTCCTACAGTTCCTATACCTGAACCTAAGACCCCAGCAGACTGAGCATAAAAATGAATACACCTGCACAGGGCTTTACTGGAATTTCTGTATTCACAATAAACATTTATTACTGTCTATTCATAATTTTAATTTAAAAATTCCCCACTAGGAAGTTTGGAATCAAATTTTGTTCATCTCGTTTCCTTGCTTCTGTCTAATATGCTAGAGAAGAAAGCAGAGGGGTCAACTCAGAAGTAAGCCTTGGGAACTTAAAAAAGATCCAGGTTCATTTTAAATGCATCACATGTCCATCCTTGGAGATACTCAAAAGCCAACTGGCCTGGTCCTAGGAACCCAGCTCTAGGCAGCCTTGCTTGAGCAGCATGGTTGGACCAGATGATCTCCAGAGGTTCCCCTCAACCTCAGCTACTCTGTGATTCTATTAAAAAGAGTACTTAGTCACACACAAAGGTGTCCTTGTACACTGTCTGTAAAATCAAGGTTAACAGTAAGAATTAATATGATGCTTTAAGTAACTACTTGCCTCCAAAATATTAAATATTTAGCCTGAAAAGCTCAACAATGCAAGCCAGTCATATAGCACTCTTTATGTAAAATAAAAGTAATAAAAAAAATAGGAGTCAGAGTTGAATCAAGCAAATGGGACCCCAACTTCACAAAAAGGGAGAAGATTTTTATCACATATAAATCAAGCTACAACAAATGTTTGAGTAAGAGCCAAAACCTGGAAAACAGCACCTCAAAAAGCACATTCTACAAGACACACAAAGAGCTGAAAAAAACCAAGACTGTTAAGCTAAGAACCAAAATGGTTCTTGGACACAAACCGTGTTAAACCGTGTTTATTTTTGTGTATGGTTTGTTTCAATTATAATAACACAGGCAACTTATGTCCTCTCTGAATGGCTGCAAATATCTTGAATAATCACATGGTCATATGGAGGTGATAGCTCAACACCAACTAATTACCCAAAACTCTGAGGTGGGAGAGAGCGGGACGGATGGGGAATGGTGTGGAGGGAGAAACTGCGTTTTCCCCGTATCTAATATGCAGAAGTCCAGGAAGGCCTAAGAGGGTACAGAACCACTGCATTTTAGATGAGGAGAAAGTGGCTGTCCCAGCTGTAAAGGTCACAGTAGTATTAGATATTCAGACCATAATAGCCAGGAGAGAGGATGTAGTCAACAAAACATGTTAAAAAATACCCAGTGCCCCACCCTTCAACACATAACCTGAATGAAAGCAAAGTTGGGTCCTGCTTATGACAGAGGCTTTCAGGCATGATAAAAATATAAAAGCTAGAGACTAACAGAGCAAACAGACAGCAAGTCCTCAGACGTAGGACTCAACCAGCAAACACTTAGTCCAGCAAAGTTTATATAAAAACCTTTTTATATGCATTGAGGCTACGAAGGCAGTGCCTTCCAACAAAGCTTACACATCAGTGTGGGTGCTATAAATAATTTATACACCAGCTCACCTCAGTTTTCATCATCTTTTTAGGAGTTTTGAGACTTTGTGTACGTTTAGGAAGTTTGTCTCCTGCATCTTCATCTGATGGGTCTGTTCTAGTTTCTGACGGGGTTCCATTAGACCTCTGTGCCACACTGCTCTCCTCTCCTGAAGAGTAACACGAAGCTAAGGAGTAAGACAGAAAGTTTTAGCAAACGCTTTTGAAAATCACATAAAGTCTAAAATGGCCCATCCCAAATGACCACATGAAAGGGAGTTGTCAACAATCCTTAAGATGGATATTCCAAAAAGTACAGAGATGTGTTAATAGATGGGAAAGGACTAGGGAAGGCAATACAACTTCTCCCAGATAATTTGGAATCGTATAGCCCTTCTGAGACCAAACGCATGGAAAGTTCAAGGAATCCTTACTCCCCTCCTGGCTCACCACATGAGGCCTCATGCAATGGCCCAGTGCGGATGCTGTGTACCTGAATCCTCAATGGTTTCAAGACGACTCCCACCAGAGGGGTGCAGTTGTGGCTCATGGCTTCGCATATGCACAGTATCTTCATCCCGGATCAGAGTAAGATCCTGCATGCTAAAACTTCGCAGCTTCTCAGATAAAACTCCCTGTCCCTAAGAGGATATAATAATTAGGGTCAAAGGCACTTCACCTTCACCAAGATCATCTCACATGGGGTCAGTCAGAAGAGGAGGAAATGGCTCTATTCCTCACTAGGGTGCTCCAGAAAAAAAAAAAAAAAAAACAACCAGAGAAGGGAAAAAGAAAAGTATGTTCCCAAGACCAACAGGGAAGTGGTTAAAGCAAAATCTACTCCACTCTCCCTCCACTTTTCCTAAGTCAAAGGATAGGATTAACTGCAAGGTAAACTGGAGGAAAGGAAAAGTGGATTGGTGCAAATAAGTACCAGCATCCCTAACAGACCCACAGCACTAATTGCTGGCACACAAAACTAAACTGCCAGGAAATTCCTGAATGTTACAGAAGGTGTTGCATTACCTTTGCAGCTGCAGTAACTGCTGCATTGGCAGCAAGGTTTAACCCTCTCTTGCCAACTCGCATCATGGTTTCATAGCTCTTGTCACGAGCCTGAGTAATGTATTCATCAATTTCCTAGGAAGGCAATGTGGAACATGGCATTTAGCTCCTCGTTACAAACATGACTGAAGTCTCCCCACCATTACCCTTAAAAGCCCAAAGCTCATCTGGACGCCTTTTTCCAGGCTACCAGCATCAGTTGTCATTGACCATGTAACTGCAGCTTCTCTGCTGCTTACAGAAAGCTTGCAAATGCAACTTTTACTTAAAGTATGCTACCTCCAAATTGTGACAACTGAAACAAAGCAGTTGCTTACACTGACAACGTGAAAATAAGAGCGTGGCTACAGAATATGCTGCTCCTGTAATGAGTCAAAGAGATTAACTACTGACAGTGACTGCAAGGGTTCATGACACTAGGTTAGCCACACATGCTCTCTAAGCACTAGGCAAACTACGGGCTACGTTACAATTGTCAGTGAGCTGCAGCATGACATCGTTGTCAGAAACAGAATCATTCTACATCCACGAATGTCAACACAAGCATGATTCACGCATTTCAGTTTTTATTGTGGCATAATCACATTCAGAAGCCACTCAGCTCCTAGAAAGGTCAGTATCTTCTAACAACAAGCAAGTACCTTCTCCTTATTGGAGAGCGTTGGGTGCACAAACTTCCTGTAGAGGACACTGGAGCCCTTGGTGTAAGGGGAGAGCAGCCAAATCACAAATGCGATTTTCAGCTCGAAATAAAAGGGAAACCTGAGAGAAAGAGGGAAGGGAAAAAAAAAAAAAGAGAGGAAGAGAGAGAGAGACAGGTGGAGAACTGGAATCAAGATCTGCACAGGGACAGGTGGAGATAACTGGTAGGAAGCAGCATAGGCAGGAAGAGCAAAGGCAAGACAACGGCTCAGAAACAAAAGAATCGATATATCAGGTCAGAATAGCAGAACCCTCTTTGTAATCCTAGGACATACCTTCTTTGAGTCTCATTTAGTCTTTCATCCATAGCCATGAAAACTCCATAAACAGGGCATCTCTCAGCCCTGCAAACACACCAAATTACAATCTGATAGCTACTCTCATCATTCTGAAGGTGTTTTTTTTCAGACAGTATCCACTGGATGTTAATATTACATTAGTTTCCTTCTCACTTCCAAAGTTTTCAGCTACGTATCTCAATAAAACTCAAGTTCCTGCTAAGACTGTTGGCTCAGTTTCTGAAACTTCCAGCAGGTACTCCTCCAATGAGGCACAAAAGGAGGATCAGTGTAAATGAAAAAGAGCATGCAGCACACAAGCCTTTCATTGCTAACCCCTACCCAATAAAGTCTCTGGGAAGATACAGCAGTAGAGACCAAAACAAGCGAATGCAAACTTTCTAGTGTCTCTACTAGTAGTAAGAGATTTCTGTTTTCACCAGTTCATTTTAAGAGCACAAACTTACTTACAAGTATTTTTCAGATCTTCATCTGCTTTTCAAATTTTATGCAAAGCTGCCAAGCACTTCTGTAAAGCATGTGTAGCTGTTTCACGTTTCTTTAAAACATGCAACTCTTGACTGCTACTCTTTCAGAAATATATGCAAAGCTCAAACACTATGAAGAAACTGAAGACAGCCTGTCCCAAAGGTTCAGTTGAAGACATGTAATGATGACTTGTCACTTTTGGAGGCCTCCATCTTGCCAAGCACAACACGCAGCACTGAAAGGATTAAGGAGCTGCTTCCTGGACAAGTCCCTTCCTTCTACCACCTTTTTTTTTTTTCTCAAAAGTATCTTCTAGACCACCACTTCTCAAACTTTTATAACTTCTATTAGTTCACATTACAGTTTCTCAAAAATATTTCATGTTATGGATGAATGAAGAACCCCTTACACGTACCTAACTGTTTGCAAGTATAGGAGATGAAACTGCTGAGACAGCAGCTACTACCCACAAGATCCACAAAGCTGGAGACTCTTCACAGGGACTGAAAACTCCTAAAGCAGAGACAGTTCATTCCTGGCATCCTGACACTAATTCTCTGTTATCGAATCAAAAAAAAAACAACCCAAAAAACCCCAAATGTCACCAAAGAACTCACCAAGAAAGAACAATGTCTGTGAGTGTTTCTGCAGTGGTGAAAAAGGCAAACACAATCCAGTACATCATCCATTTCACCTGGAAAAGAGCAGTTGCTCAATCAACATCCATCAGAACTCAGAAAAAAGTTAAATTTCTTCTCAGTAAAAATGACTCATCATATCCACCCATGAAGATGAATTCAACAAGGCAGCATATATAATCCGTAATGGAGAGGGTCACATTCTAAATGCTATAGTTTGGGAAAACATATACGATTAATGTGCTCTAAACAGATAAATGCATTCAGATACAGTGATGAATGTTTGCCCTGTAGCAATATCATGATGCAGCAGTGTTCAAGCTCCAAATAAGCTATGTAAAATGAGCAAGCAGTTTACTTTAAGAAGTTATAGTCATTTGTATATTATGATTATCATAGTAAATATACATATACCCACATGCAAAAGTTTAGTTTCAACTGTCGGCCTGTATTTTCTTGATTTGAACTTGTTTCTTGAGAAGAAAAAAAAAAACCAAACAACTGACTCATTAGATACAGTATTTTGATCCAACTCATTAATAAGCGTTCTTTGCCTCAATCATTACTCCCAGAAATTACATGACCATTTCTCTTTTATGTAAAAGCTCAGTGGGAGGTTAAGAAAGAAGAGAACATGTCACATCAACCTTATCTTCTTGTTTAAGGTCTTGAGTATAGTTTACAAAGCATACTTTGTGCTGGTACCACGGAACAGTCTGGGTTGGAAGGGACCTTAAAGTCCACCCAGCCCCAATCTCCTGCCCTGGGCAGGGACACCTCCCACCAGACCAGGTTGCTCCAAGCCCCATCCAACCTGGCCTCGAACGCCTCTGTGGATGGGGCAGCCACAGCTTCCCTGGGCAAGGTGGGCCAGGGTCTCACCACCCTCAAGTGTGAAAAATTTCTTCCTGATACCTAATCTGGATCTACCCTCTTCCTGTTTGAAGCCATTACCCCTCATCCTATCTCTACATGACCTTGTAAAAAGTACCTCCCCCAGCTTTCTTGTAGGCCCCTTTCAAGGACTGGAAGGCCTTTTGTGACCTGGGCAGCGTGGCTGAAGACTTGCCACTGAAGACTGAGGCAAAAAAGTCATTGAGTATCTCAGCCTTCTCCATGTCCTGGGTGACCAGGTCTCCCATTTTCTTCCTGAGCGGGCCCACGCTCTTTCTTCCAAAGCAAACATAAAATATTTCCCCCCTATCACACACACTCACACTCTGCTGTTTTAGTAACAAGCCTAATGGGCCTCAGCTACAGGTCCATTATTCCTAAAGAGCAATCAGGTGAATTAAAAAAACTGCTACCCAAAAATTTCCAATAGTAGAAGAATCATAGAATTGTTTAGGTTTGAAAAGATCTTTAAGAAGGGAAATTTATAGTTTTCTATGCTATTAAGAGGTAAAAATAAACGTATGCAGCAGATGAATAGAAAGGACACCTTTGCTAGAAACAACGCTCTTAGTATCATCTAGAATCGGAAAGGAGAACTGAACTAAATCAAGGAAATTCCATGTGTTAAATCCACACATTAATCCACATATTAAAATTACATGGACAGTTTAGTGATATTATTTGTTTTGGCAAATGGAATTAGAAAAGCAGATGTTTCCCCAAACTTGCATGTGTTGGAAAATTTGGTGATATGTTAATGGAAGACCCTCCAAAACTTTCTAAAAAACCCAGCAAAATTATGCTGCCTCCAACCTCTCCAACACAGTGGATGGTTTTGAAGATATTGGTTAGTAGCCCAAATTATTTTCACTTTATTGTGAATTTTTTTCACAACAGAAACTAGTATAACTTGTATTTTATGGCACTCTTGCCTTTTTTATTTTTTTTCCCTTGTATCATCATTTTGGACAGGACTAGGACCCCGTGCTATTTACTTCACTTCTAAAGGAACTCTACAAAACCAGTGGTCACCTCTTCAATGCAGCAATGTAATTCAGCTTCTGTATGAAAAAAGTGTGCAAATAATGGCAAATCAAAGGTGGCAAACAGGGATCCCAATGGGCAAGAGATTTCAGAGAAGTTCCATACCAGGAAGTCTTACTTCAGTATTAGGAAAATTAAGGCAATNACTGTCGGCTCATGTTGAGCTTCTAATTCATCATCACTCCCAAGTCCTTCTCTTCAGGGCTGCTCTCCAGCCATTCTCAGCCCAGCCTGTATTTGTGCTTGCCATTGCCATGTCCCAGGTGCAGGACCCTGCACTTGGCTTGGTTGAACTTCATGAGATTTGCACGAGCCCACCTCTC
>VXBW01005912.1:14519-65885 GCA_013400375.1 Thinocorus orbignyianus | reverse complement strand
CAGAGAGCCCGAGACAACAGCGACCGAGCGCCGCACGCAGAGTCCGTTCAGAAGCGTGTCCGAGTCCCTCGACCCCCAGTTGCAGCCCGGGCCGTTGGGAGACAGAAGAGGCACGGACGCAGCGTGGGTCTCACACCGGGGGGACGAGGCCGCGCGCCCCCAGAGGCGGCTGCTCGCGCCGAGCCCTCGGGGCGGGGCCGGGGGGGCTGAGGGGCCCCTCCCCCGGCGGGCNCGGGCGGGAACGGGCCGGGGCCCGCGGGGGTGACCGTTACGTAAACCGTTTTTAACTGTGTGCCGCCGCTGTGGCGCTCCAGCTCACCGAGACCCCGCCGGGCGGCACCGGGGCGGGCGCAGCGCTTGCCAAGCAGCCGTTACGAAAAGGAAAGAGGCCAAGAAAGAGTCAGAGCAAGAACAAAGAGCTGCTCAGTGAAGAGTCGCCTCGTGAACGCACGAGCTGCAGTATAATGAGCAAGGGTGAAAAACGCACATTAGCAACTTTCCATTACATGTAAGAGTCGAGAACACAAATGTCTCTACAGACAGTGGCAAAGAACATTTTGTCATAGTCTGCTTTTGGATATGAATGGCCACAAAATGATTGCATAAGGACTACACAGTTTACGCCTTGATGGCATAACTGACCTACAAAGAGGATAAAAGCGGTCTGCTCTCACACACCCAAGCAATGCCAACACGCACAACCTTCACCAAAATAATTCTAACTGCACCAGTCTCCTATCAGAGACTCACACGGCAACAGCTCTGGTACATGAATAATGTCTTCATACTCAGGTGAGTGAAAGATGCAAATAGAAGAGAAAAATTCAGAGACCTGGAGAGTACAATGTGTGAGGAGTGTGGGAGTGCTGAACGGGTAAGTGCACCGTGATAAAATGTGCCTGAGTGATGTGCCAAGGAGCGGTATAAAGACCTACAGCGCATTAGGCAGAAGTGGTGTAAGAACCACACACTATGAACATCGAGATCAGTTGAGCAGGTGGTTCTTGTGAACGGCTTCAGTGGCAGCTCATTGTTAAGTGACATGTTGAGCTTTAGAGCAACTCTGGGAAAGGTATTTTCAGCTAGCAATTTAGAGCTAGCAGTAAGTAGCTCTATTTCTTGTTCCTCTTTATGATACGGAAAGCAATTAATTCATTAACTTACCTTGCCACAAGGAGAAACTACCAGTACTGGAGGGCTATTTTTGGAAAAGCCAGCTGCAGGTCAAATTAAAATAGAATGATTTATTAGCAACATTCTTTTTATTAAGTTATTAGCAATCTTTATAGCTCTGTGTAATTAAGATTCTAAGACCTACCCAGGAAAGCAATTCAATTGTTTTCAAATTAAGGCTGTGTATTTTTCTAGTAGATATGCTACTCCTGAAATAACTCGTGACAAATTGGTGTTCTACAAATGGTTAAAATAGGTCACCAAATATCCATCAATCTATTATGTCCTAAAATATAAGGCATGGGAATAAAACTACCTGTTCCTTGAGCAGAGCAGCTTAAGCAAAGCTACATTTAGAACAATGCTAGGTCAGATCCAGAGATCCCACTGAAGCTGCGGTTCAAGCAGAACCTGCAGTAATGAAAAGGAATGGCAATTAGTCACAGGAGTGCCTCTGGAAAAGGTTAACAGAGTAAATAAAGGTTTTAGGAAGAAAGGTGAAGTGGAAGAATGCAATGGGAACCCTCTCTGAAGCTTAAAGGTGCAGATTGTCATGGAAGAGCATCAAAAGCAGAAAGGGATAAGGAAAACACAGAGTAAGTGCGAGCTGACAGTATAAATTGACATGGAAGGTAAGGCCCTAGAGTTGGAAATTATTCTGAGAAAATTTCCCTTCTTCACCTGTTTTGCTTCGTGATTGAAAGCTGTTTAGTTAGAAGAGACCTTCCTAAGGGAAGGAGCTGTATTTTCTTTTATCTAGCTCTTGAAACTCACTTTTCCATTTTTCATATCAGCCTACATGAAGGCAGAGAAGGAATTAAAAAAAAAAAAGCTCTAGTACAGCACAGGGGTGAGGATGAAAAGAGAAAAGTGAGTTCTGCCTGGTGGGAGCATGCAGCTCTTTTTCAAAGGTTGAGAGTAAGGATCTTGAAGACACTGAGAATTAAGAGGAAAGGAAGCTGTGGGTTGATTTCACATTCTGAGGTGTATTGGGAGAGAGTGACCACAAGCACCCGGGATAAAGAGGGGTAAAGCATGGGAAAACACTGAAGCCAGCCAGCGGAAGATGAGATTACTTGCCGGTACCCCGAGCCCATGAGATGCACTGTCCGTAGGTGCATCACTCCCTTCCTGTGTGGTGTCACCCTCCTTTTCCAACAAAGCCACACTTAACAAGATGTGCTCGATGCACCAGTAAGTAACGGGCATGTGTCATAGCTCAGCCAAAACCTCAGAACTGCAGAAGCTCAGAGTGTTATCAAAGGGCTGTCAGAAGTAGGGAAAGCAAGGGCACTCATATATACACAGGAGCAATAATTTTAAAGAATACCCATGCCTGGTAACTTCTTTCAACTTGCATCGCAGGTAAATTCAAGTTACTGCTTGACATCTAACTCCTCTGCTCCAGTTCACGTCCTTGGGTGCTACAGGAGGCTGTCTCAGAATCTTTCAGAGGAATAACAAATGGATCACAATCTTTGATGTGTTACGTACTTCTTTTTCCCCATATTTATGTTGCCTAGTTCAGTTGCTTAAGAGTTAATAAACAGAGGAAAGATTTTACTTGTTGTGAAATCAATCCTTGCAGACTGTTACATTTTAAAGCAGTATCAAGAAAAGGATGGAGTAGTTGGGTTGAAAAGAAGTTAAAACTTCAGAGTGGGAACATTATTTCTTCATCTGAGAGAAAAATATGAATGTGTCCTGTGTAACATTTGAAGGCTTCTGTGAAACTGCTGAGCATGCCCTTGCATGGCTGAGCACGCACCAAGCTCTGGTATTGTGAACGAAATCCAAATTCACTCGAGCAGGCCAACAGCCATACAGTCCTGAATTCCGGCTACCCCTTGTCTGTAGTCCACAGGACACTGGCTGAACAACAGACAGAGCCTAAAGCCAATACTCAAAAATGGTGCCTGCCACCCACCCACCATCTCGCGCAGCTCCATTCAGTCCTGGCAAGGCAGCAGTTGGTAGAACAAACCTCACGACTGCAGTGAACCAAGTTTTAAGACATGCAACAGAAGTTTTTATTTTCCCTCAAAATTTTCTGATTTATGTCTTCTTTGATCTGCTTATGTTCCAGGTAACACATCAGCTGCCGCTTAATATTTGTCACTGGAAAACACTGTGATAAAAGTTACTGATTGTACATTTTAAACAGATTTTATCATCACTTTGGGTGGCTGCTCCTGCTGAGCTCCACGTGACGTATGACAGAACCAGCGGTGGGTACAGAGTGCAGACCCTTCTCACAAACCCTGTTAGAGGATCCCAAGGCACGCCTGTGTGAGCACCTTCACCAGACACGTGTAAACGTGCGTGTGACGGGCCCCAGTGGGCTGCCACTGCTTGGGAAAGACAGTGCAGTCATCCCTACAGGATTAGTAAAGGGATTAGCATTAGCAAGAAGTGCAGCAACAGGAATGTTTCAGAAATGAGCAATTATCTCATCACAGACATGCACGAACAAACTTTAAAAATCTGCATGTAGCTTGAATCAAAAAATCCCTCAAAAATGGGGTCGCTGAACAAAAGGGAGGCACAAGAAAGTCACCAAGAACAATGCCAGGCACTGAGCAGGTTCTGTGCAAAAATTCTACTGTCCAAAACCGTTCATCTTGGATGACAAATGCCTCTGGGCAGTGACATGGCACATAAAAGAACTACAAAGTTATGAAAGTGGTCAAAGGGGTGAGCAGAGGACAAACACTTCTTGGGAAGAAAGGCTCTGGAGCCCAGTTAAATAGCTAAGCTAAGAAAAGTATGTACTTTGAAACAAAGCAAAATTAAATCTTGCAACTCTGTCAAAGGGTGTTGTAGAAGGTGTAATTACAGTTGTTGCCAGCAGGAACACGACAGACTTGCACTGAGCTTCACAGTCTAATTACAAGTACCATAAAATATCCCTGGCCCTGTAGAGCTACAGCAGGGAGAACTTAAACACATTTGAAAGAAAACAGCAACCAGGGAGCCTTCCCCACCCAGAGGTACCTCCAGCAGAGAGGAGAGGACAGCTCCAAACCCAGCCTGTCGGGAGGACGGTGAGGTGTGGGGGCACAGCAGAACACAAGACAGATCCTCTACCAAAGCCACCGCTGAGAGCCAGGACTGCAGGTGCCAGGCGCCCCCAGCACGGACTGTGGAAGCCAGGCATAAAGCACCCAAACCCTCTGGCTTGGGCAGACGCAGGGCAAGCAATTCACAGGCAGTCCCCACTACTCAGAAACGGAGACAAACTCAAAGCAAGGAGATCAGTGTGCCAGTTTGAAAGAAACCGCCCAAGCTGTTACAGTAAATGACTTTTATTTAAAAAAAAAAAATGAAATAACCGTGAACATATTAACAGGCCTGCAGGTGGCACTACAGTACAGCTGGATAGAAGGTAGATACATTTCCCCATGTACCCAGACAATGAAATCCATTGCATCAATGCTGACATTAGTAAATTCTGAATACAGTTCTATCAAGCGGGAACATTTTACTTAAAATAGTTCTGGACAAAGTTGACACTGAAAGTTAACTTTTCCTTCACTTTGGAAAGGATAGATGTTTTCATCGAGCACTGGTATTGGGTGAACTATTGCCTGCAGTCACCAGTGCAGGGAGAGATGTACAACATCTCCATGCGAGAACAGAGTTTATACTCCTTTTTACTTCTCATTCCGAGGAAGCAGCGTGGCGTAGGGTGAGGGGGGAAAATGGGTGAGGAATATGGGCAAGGGAGGTGGGGTGTCAATTTCTATTCACTTCTCCTTTGGCTGTTTTTGTGCTATTTTGGACTGCTTTCTAAAAATCTCTTCTTGATTTTATTGAAAGGAAGACTAAATGTAACGCGCCTTTCCTTGAAAATCCAGGAACAGTTGTGGTACTTCAAAAATACTAAAAATATCTACTTTCATGAAATATTAACTGTTTCACTACAAACCTAGTTTTTCACTAAATACACAATTCTCCTATTTCTGGAGTCTCTTGGGGGAAAAAAAGTGGGTTCTCCCTTTATTTCTGAAAATCTACAGTGTATAGAGAAACGGCTACAAGGAGGGGAGTGCAGAGAATTGCTTTATTCTTTTCCTTGGCCTGTATCTCACATGGGAAGTTTGCTTCACTTTCTGCAGTTGGGCTACTGTTGGGCACACTCCTCCAGCAGCTATCAACTAAGTCTGCAGCAGGACAACCCACCTCCAGCACATTCCTTCTAACTCTGTGGAGACTAACTAGGCATGAGGAAAAAATCCATCCACACTCTTTATACCATTTCTAATCATAATATGCAGGAACACCAAGTGGTTTCCATGTTCTTCCAATTCTCAAAAGGCCACAGGAAAGGGACATGGCACCTTTCGTTAGAATCTGGAATTCTGCATGTAACAGTGCAACCTTCCACTAGACCGTCAGTGTTGAGGCAGCATAGAAAACAGTGGCTGAAGAGTGTGTGTAATACTGACCACACCAGCTCTGGGCGAAGCCTCTGCTCCGGCAGAGACAGTCGTGCGCAGTCCCTGGATAGACTGTGAGCAACAGGCTGACTTCACAGGGCCTTGGGAATTAGCAATTCCTACGATCTAGCTAGTTTGGATTCATGAGCTTTCAGTGTGCCAACAGCATCTTTCACTGCATGGTAGATAATGTTCTTCACCTGTAACAGGAAAAAAAAATAAATCAGCTTCTACAGACTAACACAAGAGAGTCTTACACACCTATGCAATCAGCTTTGACAACCGAATTCCTGATAGCTGGCAAGCATACACAAAGTATATACTATCACTGCTTTGGGATGTCAACAGCATGAATTTTAACTGTCATGGTTACACGACAAATATATAAAGACCTGCACTGATTTATTAACCCAGTTTCTGGTCACCCAACCACAGAGAGCTAGGAGAAGTTGCACTATGAAGTCCTTGTGATCTGAACCACTTACAGATTCACATGAATCAAACCAAAAAGGAGGAAAAAAAAAATCATATGGTTTAACCCTATGTAAATTAAGATGATGCAACAAATCCTCATCCTGTTGTTTTTGTACAGAGGCTAGAAATTCTTCTAATTTGTGTATCCTTCAGAAAGAAACCGAGATCAGAGATGAAAAACTCACCAGTACTCACAGCAATCTGTTCCACACTTAGCTATTCAAAAATCAAAACTCTATCTTCTTGCCGATTTTTCTGCTCTAGATTATTTTAAATCAGTTTCTAGGGATTGAAGTTTCACCTCTAAGCAGCTTAACTGCACTTGCTCAACTAACTGCCAAGCGCCGTCATTTTTTCTTGATGTACATATGATCTGTCTTTTGTATAATTTATTTGTCAGTTGGTCTCTGTTAATTTTTAATATGTATTTAAAAGTATAGACAAATGCTTCTGTAAGTACTATAAGAAAGTACCTGAAAAGAGAAATGGTAAAGTTTGGCTGCAAGGCAGAAATACAACCAGTATTCCTTTCCATGGGAGTACTGAGTTCCACTTCGCTAGCTGCGACTTTTTGTTTTAATAATAAGGATTATTCATTTACAACCTATTTAATTACATAAACACTTCTGCCCCTGAATCACTAAAGCTGAAGAGGTGCAGTGTTAGAAGCTGGATCCCCATAATGAAAGCTGATCCTACTTCTGCTTTCTTTTAAAATACTGTGCAAATCCATATAGAAATTTATAGCAATTTTTCACTGAATTGTTTGAGAGAATTAACATAGGTTCTTAGTGACATACTGAAGAGTAGCTATATCCTGAGTACTCACTTTTGCAAGAACAGCCATTCTGCAGGTCTCCACCCTCCTTCATTTTACATGCAAGACATTACTAATACACAAAAAATGCTGACAATAAAATTCGCAAACTAATTAGATCCTAACTCTTCAGAAACACACATAGATGAAACCAAAAAAGGTCTTTTCTCCATAGAACTTACCATCTTACACACAATGTACTACTTCAGTGCATAATTAGTAGTTTAAGCAGTCACACTTCTTCAAACCAAAACACATTCAATTTTCCCATTGGGGACTAATTTAGAATCATAGAATCGCTTAGGTTGGAAAAGACTTAAGATCGAGTCCAACCGTAAACCTGACACTTGCCAAGCCCACCGCTAAACCCTATCCCTGATTTAAATAAGCAAGCCTTTCAGAGCCATTTTCCTTTAAACAAATGCAAGTGTCCTTGGTCAAATAAACATACCTCTTTAAAACAAAGCACTGCTTTTTCCTTTTTAATAGCTTTTTTTTTTTCCTGCTACGCCTCACTGCCATTCAGGATTCAGCTATTTAAAAACTTAATACCAACACGTGAACTAGTCCAATAGTAGGAATGTTCTTTGAAAGTCCAAAAGTAAATACTAATTTTTGTTTATATAATACTGCAGACACAGGTGCATTACTTATTTTTTAAACACTTATCAAAGAGTTGTGGAAAGTTGTTACTTCTTAAACCATTAACCACATGTTTCTAGTTCTGAGCAAAGCACAGGGCACATTTAGCGGCTACTGCCATTAAATGCTTACCTGCAGTTTATCCTCATGGTTTGTGTGAGTGTTAGAGAGGTGCCTGAACTCCTGGGTCAGACGGAAGCAGTGCTTCACGTGTTCTGGAGATACAAAATCTTCTGCCACTTTAATGCAGCTATACAAATTATGAACCTAAAAAAACCCCATATCAAATGATAGATACATCAAAATTGACTGAACCATACAAAACAAAAAAACAACCCCAAATACCCCCCCCCAACCTCTCCCCCGTTAGGTTCTTTCACATTTCCTTTATAGAAATAGGAACTTAAGCCTATTTGATGTCCCACAGAATTGTCTAACAGTAAAACCAGAACAAAATCCATGATATCTCATGTTTCTTATTCTACGGTAGTGTTCCCTGAAGAAAGTTCTCTACTGTTCTCCACACTTTTTTGGAATTCTGTTCCCTTGGCTGAAGTTTTACTACACCGAAGTGTTTTTCCAGCATTCCTCCATGTTTTTAGTTCCTTAATTCCACCACAGTACTGTACATATCATTCAGGTATTTGTATAATTTTTACTAATATAATGACTAAGTTCCAATTCAAATAGTTTCTGTAAGACCTGCATATATAGAAAAAAAGAATGTAAGTCAGCAGTATTAACTAGGTGATATTTTGAAGTTGCAGTTCTGTTGTGCCTCAAATTCGAGTCTCTTTGTTGGCATGGGCCTAGAGTTGTCAGACTTTACCTGATGGGGAGCGCCTGCAGGAATGAACACAGCGTCTCCGAGGAACTGCACTATTGCCCAGCCTTGTACACCATGCTCATCGTAGAGTCGTTTTCGTAAGGTCTGGTCCAAGTACCAACTTTGGTCATGAATGGGGTCATGATCTGGGGGATTTTCTTGGCCTTGCTCTTCTCCAACCTAGGGCAAAGAGATGGGGTGGGGGTGAAACCATGACCTAGCACCCCGATACTGCTGGCTCACAAAGAGCTCTGTACCAAAAACCGTAACAAACTATCCCAGGGTAGGACATTAATTAAACTCATTTAGGTCTTAACTAGTGACATGTGCATTACTATGAGGACTCTAGACCAGGCTGAAAACCTGCGAACGTAACAACTATTAGTGTCCTCAAAGAGAGCATCAGAATACTGATGCACCCGATGCTGGTAGCGATTTGTACCACTCGGCTGCTGTAAGCAAGCTTGCCAAGGAATCCTGCAGAATCCAGCCTCCTTTGTAACCAGCATACCTTCCGGAGAAGTTCCCGTATCTTTTCAGCATCCTTGGCAGCATAGATGTGCCACAATGCTCCAGGTTTCTCTCTTCCTTCATGTATTCGCTGCTTTGTTACATCGTCAGCATCTCCCTCATCAATTGTTTTCAAAACCTCTGAAACCGCAATGCACATAAAAGCAGTATTACAAAGCCTCTGATTTTTGGCATAGGAAAGAGCATTTTAAGCCACTAAATCCAGTCACATTGCTACTGCAACTGCTGCATCAAATAGTGCCCTTTCTAAGCACATCAAGCTTCATCTTAACAAAATTCAGGAAATGCGTCAACTGAGAGCTAATCACAAAGTTCAGTCATGAATTCAAACTGAACTAACTATGATTATTCAAACACAAGGAGAACAAAGAACAACCTATCGCCCTTTTCTCCTCCTTTCTTCAGGAAGGTATCTAATTTCTAGCAAAACTCTGCTGCTTTCCGCAGCTGAGAACCAATGAAGCATTACCGCATCTTTAAATCTGTGCAGCAGATGTCACAAACTGCCTTGTATATTTAGGTTATATATCACAGAAGACTACCTTTTATTGTTTAAGCTCGTCATGTCTCTCTCACACAATTGATTTTTAATGGACAGAAAACAGATTTCCTCAAACATTACCATCATCGTGGGTCCCTTCCCCGATGGGAATCCCAACATACACCATAACATTAACAGCATCAGACACATCCAAGTGCAGGTTTGTGGTACCAACTCGTCTGTCTTCTGCAGTAATTAAGCCTGTAATAGAGCGTAAAATAAAATCATTTTCTATCTAAGCTGTTATAACCTGTCTGAAAGATCTTTCTAGAAAGCTAACTTTACACAGTGACGAGAGCAGAAACCAATGTTAAGGGGCAGCTGAAGTAGCTATTTTCATGTCATGTGTGGCATAAGCAAAAAATTCCCTGATAGCTAGCATTTTTATTTGACAGGAAAGAAAAGTAGTAAATACAGTCCACCCAAGTCATGAGAAAACAGGCATTTTAAAAACCGAAGTCTGAAGGTGTAGTTTACAACTTTGCCTCTCCGCGGGTCAGTTATACAGTCGTGGTAGGGAACTCAGCTTTCATAATACAGTTAGTAGTCATTCTTTGGCACTGTTTTTCTTTGCTTGGAGGTACAAGAGAAACCCTGACTGCTGTAAGTGGCACCAGCATCCCTCATTATTTTCTCATACTCAGCTGTAAAATCCATGTGATCAGTTGTTGTCCAAATCCTCATTAACATTTGAGATTATAATCAAGTAAGGACAAACACCTGCCAACTGTTAATGGCTTATACCTTTATACACTGAATGATCCTACCCCTCTCTCAAGCAGATATGAGTAATGGAGGAAGATTTCAAATGTTTGCTACTTAATTCTTTCACTTTCTCATATAACACTCTCTCCTCTGTTCCTCTGACCCTTCAATAGCACTCTCTGGAGTTTTGTGTTACCACCTCCTCTAGCAAGTAACATGGGGGTAAAAATGACAATATTAAAAAAATCTTTGTATCACCAAACACTAACATAAGCATGACTGCAAGACTACTGGTTATATTTTATGATGACCATCATATTTATTTATTTTCTATTTAAAATACAAGCTTCTGGGGAGAGGGACTGCACATTACCTCTCACAGCAAACCAGAAACTAGTAGCTAAACCGGTAGCTAATTTAAACAAATTTTAAGAAAGCACAACTGAAATACAAATATGGATATAAACCAGGCCAAATTCACAAAAGATAGGTTAATTACTGCCCTAAAGCAAGGGCCCTTACAGCCTCCACCTTAAAACTGTGTTTGCCAGATGCAGCAGGATATAATTTAAGTTTCCTTAATTGTTTGCTACTGGTCTAAGCCACACGGAGTATGCTGGGAAATACAAATACAACGTCAATGGCAAATCTTACATTAAACAGTTCAGTTATTTATATATAAAAATTGGTCAATGTTTAAGGGTCCTTTACACAAAAAACCTGTTGAATGAATTACGATTTCTTCACAGTTAACTTCTGCAAATAGTCTTTTTATTTAGGTGACTGAGCACCACTTTAAGAATCAAGCTTCAGTCACAATTTTTCTATCTCAATGCTTTAAAACGCTAAGCACAAGAAGGACTTTACCTTGCTATTGACAACTCTTTTCCACCACACTCAGAAAACAAAGCCATATATTTACAACCAAAATACATTTAATATGCTAGAGAAGTTACTCTCATTCACCATAGACAGAATTACTGGTTTTATATCCAGGTCCACCCTTTCACTTGTTTGTAAAGCAGCTAAGAGCAAAATGATACAAAACTGTTTTTGAAGGCAGACCAAGCCAAATTTTTTCTTGAAACTTTTAGCTAAAGTAAACAAAGTGTCATATTTTCTCTCTCCAGACCAAGGCCTATACATCTAAGAAGGATCAAACAGCAGAGGGTTATGTTCTATGCTAAAAAAATAGTCAACACTCCCTCCACAAACTCTGATGCAAAGGAAAAGAACTTTCACATTTAAGATAAATTCAACAAAATGAATTATTTAACAAAATTCAAGTAAATATGGAATAAGCTCAATTTGCCAAAGTTCATGACTCCCTATTTTTTTAACTCTTATTTGTGATGGCATACTGCTAAAAACCCCAAAATAGTACCACACACACTTTCTCAGAACTGCAGTAATGTCAGTTTACAACTTAAGTCTAATCCACTGAGCTAAAATATTTTTTTTAGAAGACAAATTAATGAAAAATGTTTCATGCCCTCTAGCAAATTGGAAAGCCAAACTTTAAAAGCCCTGCAACACCATCTCGTCAACATTCAAAGAGCACCACAGAAGTTACATTCAGGTAAGTTTGCTTGCATGTACTTGCTTTGTAAGACAGCTGCAACTTTTTCCCTATCAGTATCACTTGACATTCTTCAGTCCATACAAACAGCAACTACTTTAAACATAATTTATCTTACTCTTAAGTTGCCAAAGTACGTAATTCCAAATCAATCAGTTATACCCCCCACACTGCTATACTGACAATCATCTGAAAGTGTCATGCTTCACGGGCCCGTGCAGGGTGTGTGTTCTGACACAGGTCTCCTCCATCTGTATGCTATTTACCTACTGTATGACCACGGTCTCAAGAGAACAAAACTGAACACGGTGAGGGTTTTGTCTTACATGTTGTCTGCATTGTTAGACATGGATGAAGAAAATTACAGCCCTGGTCAGAAACAAGAACACACAGATCCAAGTGCCCAGAAGTTGGCTAATTTTCTTCTCAAATGTATCAACTGGTCCCAAAAAGATATTAACTTCTCCTTGAACCCCCTGTATGGGTACAACACCTGTTACATGTATTAAAAAAGAAATGTTTGCAACTTAACTTGCTGCATGTGTATCTCTTGGAAACCACAAGTCAAAAAGGGCACATCTGACAGAGAGAGGGCTACCACAGTNAAAAAAAAAAAAAAGACAGCATGCTCTAGGCTAAACACTGAGTTTTGATTAATGCTGCAGCCTTGCATATGGTCTAAGTATAATAAAGAGCCACAAAAATTAACATCTGCAGAACTGTTCTCACATACCATACGCATTGTACATTTTGGGACCCAGGTCAGGACGGACAAAGTAGCTTGGCAGCCTGGAAGCCAAATTCAGTCTGCCGTCCCTCTTGGTATATTCAGGAAGAGGAAGATTTTCCATTAAGTCCTCAAACCTGGACAGAAAAAGAACAAAGGCGTGTTTTCCTCATGTAGTGCTATAGCAGTCCTTTAGGTGTTGATACTGAGGTTTACTGACCTTGTAGGCATCATATCTCTAAAGTCCTCCCCTGGAGGCCAGTCCTTTAACTTTAGTACCATTGGCTGACCATCCTCAGACCTGAGCCGTTCTGCAAGAAACAAATTAAGATTCCTTCATGTAGTATCTTTTTTACTACAGCCCATAACCTGGTTTAAGCTGGAAGCCTTTTGTAGCAAGACACCTTACATTGCACAGCAAAATGGATTCTGATTTTAATTTGGACTTCCAAGTATTATCAGTGTGACCAAACAGCAGTTTAACAGTTAGGTGTAGGTATCATTAGCTACAGTACAAGTGTGACAAATCTTGCACAGCTGCCAAGTTTTAGAGTAGTTTGTACTCAACTTTAAAAGCAAGCCTTTCCAAAGAATTCTGTCTCACTACTTTTATCAAAGTCTAGAGAAGTTTCACCTTTCAAGAGGAGTGGTGCTTCTATGAACTTAAAGTTACAGGCTCATGCTCTGAAATCAACCCCAGCCTCAGTATAAAGCAAGAAAGCACAGTATACCGCACTCAAAAAAGACAAAAGGTTACTGAAGATGACAGCCTTTAGGTTTTTTAACTCTTCTTTGCTGGAGGCACTCAAATTAGCAGGGTGCTGAATTCAAACACTTGTTCTTCACTTCAAGAGTTGCACTTGAGTCCTGATTGGTAACAGAAAGCTGGCAGCACAGAAAGATGACATTACGTATGCAACAGTGGATGTACAATACGACAGCACTGACCACATAAACCACTGTTTTGCCACAGGTGTTTCACTGCCTGGAAAGTGCACCTGGAGGGGTATGTGCATCAGCTGAGACAGCCCAGCATAACACTTAGAGAGAAAAAAAAGTTCACTCTTCTACCAGATTTTTCACAACTCTACAAGAACCCATCAGTTGGAAAGCAAGGCGTGCTGCAGTCTGGTGCCCTCACATATCCTTTTCCCCAGAAAGTAACATCTTTCACCACTGCCTACCTTACCATGGACTGTCCGCCAAACAAAAACCAACCCATCTCACCCAGAGCCAGAAGTGCACACTGACAGCACCAGAAGAGAAAGTGCATCTAAGAAAATAGCACTTGGAGCACTGTGAATCACATCTGCGTTATCTATCAACAGGCTACAGAAGACAGCCTTAGTATGCAATATAAAAAAAATTACTTTTTTGACATTAAAAGGAATTAAGAACTGCAGCTATGTGAACCAACGTGACTGATTTAAATAAACCATATTTTGGTGAGCAATACATTTTAGAGAGGCAAGTGAACTGAAAAGCTCAAGGACTTGAATTTAGTTTCAGAACTTCCAATATCCAAGATTTTGAACACATCAAGGATCTTTTTTCCATAAAAAGGAGAAGAAACTTATAGAGAGGTTATTCATAACAGACAGAGTGAACAGCTACCCGGAGGAAAACACATGGATCTGACAACTTAAGACAAAACTGGACAAAACCCAGAAAACATCTGATCAGCAAAGAAAAGCAGGCCTAAGAAGGATCAAAACAAAAAGTTAGGTCTGCCAAAAAGTTCACTTAGAAATCAAAGATATTAGAAGAAAGCAGCACAAGGTAAAACTAACTAAAGTATCATATGGCATAATTTAGGAGTTATCTCAGTGACACCTCCAAATTCAGTGGCTGTTCTACATCTCTTCAGTAGCTTAAATGTGGGAGGTGTGTGTGTGTGCGCACGCACAAACCAGCCACATATTTGAGGAGTCTAAAATTCATGTAACGCAGAGAAATCAGTGGCATTGTACAATTTGCAAACAGTTTTCATGTAAGTTAGCGTGTGAATCTCTGGAGTAGTAGCAAACAATACTCTTGTAAATTGAAGGTTGCACATGGCTGAAAAACACTAAATAAAACGTCAAAGAAACCGGAAAAAAAAAACATTTTTCCAACCCAGATCACTAACTTTTCTCATACAAGGTGCGGTAAAGGCACTCGCTAAAAGAAAGGTTGCAGCTGATTTAGCCAAAAGGAGCATACCTGCCTGGAGATAAACTAAGTAACACTTCTGAAAGATAACTTGACCCATAGACATTAACTGTTTTCATAAATGACCCAAGCACAAATGCAAAGAGTTTGCGAAGTCTCCCAGTGACTGTTAATACACAGAAAAAACACTGTTATATCCTTCTAGACATTTATTCCTGAGTAATAACAGAAATAGTATGAAATTTAATGTACAAAATACAAAAATTCTGTACTCTAAATCATATAAAAACAAGTCAAAAGTTGGGAAAATGACTAGGGAAGAGAACATTCTTAGCCTACAAATCTATCGTGTTTGCTATTGAACAAACATTCCACGATGCCATCCAACAGTTCACCCTCTCTGCTATGCGCACAAAGCAATAAACACAGAAAACATTTTTATGCACAACACTAAAGGAAGCAACACCGCAATGAACCATTACAACTCTAACATCTGTAAATATAAAACCACTCTGATCTAGGCATATACAATCTGAAAAAGAGCACTCTTCTTTTCAGAAGCCCTTTAATCTGACCAGTTACAGCCCAGGAATTTTAGCTGGTTAGCTTCCACATCAGCACATGACAGAAGGCGTTCTCAAAGAACTCTAGCATTAAGTAATTATAACACGAGGTACACAAACAGCATCACTATTCATAATACAGATAAACTTGTATTTGTACCTTCAGATGATCTACTATAAAAACAATTTGCAATGTCACATTTACTTAGTTGATGAATTCCTCCAAGTTGAGTTTTAGCATCAAAAGTTTCAGTCCATTTTAACTTTGCAGGTTCCCTTAGTTTTACAATAGTCAATTTACTTACTGTCTTAATAATGGTAACTGATGGTTAATTTCACTGAGGAAAGTTCAAAACAGAAAAAAAAGTAGTTTCCCATGAAATGGATCACCTTTTGACACATGAAAGTAACACACACCAACAATGCTGCGGTACAGATGAAGTTTTCTTGGGCAGCCCTGCCTTAATCTTCACCAATGAAGTATTTTCTGGAGTGCGCTACAACTGAGGAGCAATGGCTTCTTTGCATGAGACGGATAGCTATTTGGATTTTTTTTTTTAAATTATTTTTTTTTTTTTTTAAATAGGTAGAAAAGGAAGAGGTAGCAAGACAAACTGCTCAGTTAGACTAGTCAGCCACAGATATTACTTACTAGATATTATCTCAAAGCCATCCCAGAAGTCACGCACTTTCACGTCTGAAATTATGGCACAGTTCCTGCAGTTCACCAAATCTACATCTTGATCTCCAAATTCCAGGCTGAAAGCTTCTGGTTTCCAAAGCTCTGACTTCAACTTCTTATGGACACCAGATACCAGCACGGGCTGAGAATACAAAGATGAATGCTTACTCCACCATAACCAAATTTCTTACACATGCAGCCAAACTTTCTTAAGAGCTGAGACTCCTGGCTACCATCATACACAAGACATCACAAATCTGTTTTCACCCATGTCTGATTTTTGTGCATCAAACAAATAACCAGAGTCAAAGCAAACTTCAGCTCCAGTTCACATGCAGTTGCCTTAGAAGCGGTATTGTATCAGATCTCCCAAGGGAAGTGTACTACATGGTGAGGTGCTGGCACTCGGGTGGGCTCCGAGAGGTGGGGCTCGGAGCTGCCCCATGACAGACACAGATGGCTCCACCTGGCTCCATTGCTGGCCAAAGCTGAGCCCAGAGTTCATGCTAGTGTCATCTCTGTGATAATAAGAAAGTGTAAAATATGCTCCGCAGCTGCTGAGGGAGTAGGAGGGGGGAAGAGGGAAATGGGAGAAACAACTCCACAGACACCAAGGTCAGTGAAGGGCAGGGAGGAGGTGTTGCAGACATCCACGCTGCAGCCTGCGGAGGACCACACACTGCAGTAGAGGAAGATGCCCTGAAGCTGCAGCGCATCGGGAGCCCACGCTGGAGCTGCGGCCCTTCAGAAGACGCTCATGCAGGAGCAGGATTTCTGGCCCCTTAGGGACCCACACTGGAGCAGTCTCCTCCTGAAAGACTGCAGCCTGTGGAGAGGGCCGATGCTGGAGCAGTTCACGAGCAACAGTGCTCTGTGGGAGGGATTCCACTCTGGAGCAGGGAGGGGAAATCGTGAAGAGGAAGGAGCCGGAGAGTCGAAGTGTTACACGCTGGCTGTAACCCCCATTATCCTCCATCCCGCTGTGCCACACCGGGGAGCAAGGTGGTAGAGAGGAGTAGGACTAGAAACAGCCTTTGTAGTAAAGCCTTTCCATATGAAATATTCACATTCCGTTAAGGAATTTTTAATTATTTCACTCATTCTTTATGCATAACCATGGATCGTCATTCCCTAGTATGAAACCAGGTAGGGAAAAAGCGGCTGTTCACTTACAAATGTGGTTTTAAGATATTTAGGCTAACCATGTGTATACATTTCACTCTGAGATTTGAGTGGCCTCTTCCTATAAATGCTCAAGGCATTTGCTAAACTGACAATACCATGGAAAGGCCTACCAAACAATCCTCCCAATACTGGCCAAGACCTTGTTAGTTCCTCTCACCCCGCAATCTCTAGAGAGTTACATGATTTAAAAGAAAAGAGGGTATAAAGTCAGCCTGCACATGGACCATCCCACCTGAAGACCTCTAGGTTTAGTAACTACTACCTACATTCAAATGACAGTTCACATGTCTGCAAGTCAGAATCAATTCCAAGTTGTGACCCATACGTTAACAATGACCTGAAGGTGCTTGGTTTGCTCACACGAAGAGGCCAGTACAACCCTGAGGAGCACAGATGCACCCAGATCTTCACATCAGGCAGATAAGCCTACAGAGCTTCAGACCAGGAACTCCAAAGTTACATTGTTTAGAAACACCCTAGTAACTAACCACTGCTTCACCTAGATCGCCCAATGGCCTCTAACAGGACTAGTATTCATTTTAGTCCCTAAGTAAGGACAACTATTTATTCAGAAATGGATGAACAACAATTTTGGGGATAATGGCAATGGCCTTGGTTTTCAAATACAGCATAGCTCTGAAGTTCTAGAAGGCAGCAATGACACCTCAACTCCAGAAGAGCGAGGTTTAAGAAAATAAAAATGGGGTGGTTAACTAGTCCTATCAACCTTGGGGGGGAGGCAAAAGAACCCCACAGAACCACAGAAACATTTAGGTTGGAAAGAACCACCCTCACACTAAAAAATAAGAAAAAAAAAAAGTGTTTTCTTGCATTCAGGTTAAACTTCCTTGATTTTAATTTGTCCCCATTGCCTCTTTCCCTGTCAGTGGTCACTGCTGAGCAGAGCCTGGCTCCCTCTTCCTCATTCCTTCTCATCAGGTATTTATGCACATTGGTACGGTGTCCCCAAACACTCCCCCAAAGCTTCTCCTCTCTAGGCTGAACAGTCCCAGTTCTCAGCCTCTCTTCACATGAAAGATGCTCTAGTCTATTGATCATCTTTGTGGCCCTTCGCTGGACTTGCTCCACCAGTCCACATCCTCCTTCTGGGGAGCCCAGCACTAGATACAGCACTCCAGGTGAGGCCTCCACTAGTGAAGAGCAGAGGGCAAGGATCACTTCCCTTCACCTACTGACAACACTCTTCCTAATGTAGCCCAGGATACTGCTGCCCTTCTTTGTTGCTAGGATGTTCACCTCCTTGTTCACTGTGACCCCAAGGGTCCTTTCTGGTTGTCCCCCAGCACACACTGCTGCAGGCTGTTATTCCTCCTGAGGTGCAGGACTTCACATTTTCCCTTGCTGAACATCACGAGATTCCTCTTGGTCCAGTTCTGCAGGACACCCTGAATAGCAGCACCATCATTTGACACATCAGCCATTCCTCCCAGATTGGTATTGTCTGTACGTCTGCTGATAGTATATGAACTCTGTCCCATCTATGTCATTAATGAGGATGTTAAACGGTACTCAACCCCATGCAGACCTAGGGTACACCACTAGTGACTGCAATCACAACCCTGTGAGCATGGCATTTCAGTCAGTTTTAAATCCACTGCACGGTCCACTCAGTCTGTACTTCATCAGTTTGTCTGATGACATTATGACAGTATCAAAAGACTTACTAAAGTTAAAATAAAAATCACCAAGTGCTCTCTCCTCACCCACCAAGCCAGTCATCTCATCACAGAAGGCTACACGGCAGGTTAAGCATGATTCAACAAGCACTCTCCTCAGTCCCTCTTCTCTTCAGGACTGTATCTCATGGGATTCTTCCAAGCAGATACCTGAAAAGGTAAAAGTCTGCTCTCACGAAATCTGAGCTTGTGCTGTTGCTTTTTTGCTTTGTTCCCTCCTCTCAGGATCTTGAGCCTACCATCTGATAGTCACTGCAGCCAGAGCTGCCCCTTACTTTCACATCAACAAGAAGTTCTTCCCTGTGTTTCAGCATAAGGTCCAGAAGAGCACCCTTCTCTAAGCGGTTCCTTGTCAGGATATTGTCGTCAATGCACTCCACAAAATTTCAGTTCTTGTGACCTGTTGCGTTGTTCCTCCAGCAGGTATCACCGTGGGCCCATGAGACCCAGGAAGCGTGAAAAAAGGGCTTCCTCCAGTTGTCTGAAGGTGGCCTTATCATTTTTCTTGATCAGGTGGGTCTGCAGCAGATACTTGCCACAACATTGCCCATGTTAGTCTGCTCATTAATCCTGGCCCACAAGATCTCCAGTAGCTCACCATCCATTTCTGTGTATTTTCTTGCATTCCAGCTACTCCCTCACATAAACGCTCCTTCCTCGTCTTCCTGATCTGTCATTTCTGACTTGTTCTCCTGAACAGCCTGTACCTATCCTTTTGCCAGTCTACACCTGCATGAGCTACCCCACCACTCCTCCATCATACCAATGAGATTGTGCACATCTAACTGCACACTAATTCCTCCCGTTTGTTCCTTGTGGCGTCTGCATTAGTGCGCAGGCACGTCAGAAAAACACTCAGTCATGCTGATTTCCCAGAAACCAGTATGAGAGCTTTCCTCACAATGTCATGACATTCACAGTTCTTTACTTAGGTGCACGTGTCTGAGGTGGACGTCTTTCATCACCATTTTCTTGAGTCGGAGATTTCTCTCGTTCACATCACTCCACACTGCTTGCCTAACAACCCAATCAACAAATCCCTTTTTTGATCAGTGGTTATATTCTCCCTTGTTTGTTGTTCCTGGCTTACAGCTCTCCTAGTCAGGCTGGCAAGCCTGTTGGCAAAGATGCTTTTGCCCCACTTAGATGGATCCCATCTCTTCCAAGCAGTCCTCAATTCTCAAATAGGTTCCTATAACCATAAGCCCCCAAACTCTGCTGTCAAAATCAGCTGCGCAAACAATGGCTGACATGCAGGATCAGGGCACCCTCTACCCCTCACCGGTACGATTAAGAAAACCACCTGAGCTCTATAGCTTGACCACTACTCCCAAAGCTGTACAGTCACTCCTGATACTCCCCAGGTCTCCTCAGTAGCGTTGTTTGTACCAATATGAAAGTGTAGCAGAGGGAAAACGTCTGAGGGACAGGCCAGCTTTGGCAGCCTTTCCACTATGTCCCAAACACGAGGCCCTGAGAAGCAGCAAACCTCCCTAGGATGACACAGCAGGTACACTGATCTCGAGTTTAAATATATTCCATGATCCCAGCAGGAATTGTAACAGTAAGAAAACAAAGGTTTTAATCATATTCTACAAAAACCTAGGGATCACGGAGTAGAATAAGCTTTAACAGGATGGGCAGAAACTGTTGCTAAGTAGACTTTAAGCTGATGAATAAACTAGTTTTCTTCAGGCCAGGAAAATAACGACAAAGTTTGATCCCTGCTAGAGTCACTTGACCACTTGAATACAGCAATTAAAAAGTAGTAACATAAAAATCTACTTAATCTATAAGAACCCTTCCAACTATTACACAGAGAACTTCTAACGGAAAAAAGAAAATATCCTCTAGTGAAGAACATAGCTAAGGTTGCAAAATAAAAGGATAGAGGACTTGGCTGGTAAACATTTCCTGCCAGATCTGCTCTGAGACTACAAGGAGGAAACAAATAAACATCTCTAACACCCCCCCAAATCTTCAGTATCTCAAATAAGAGAAAAGCCTAGTATGAAAATTCAGAAAAGAACAGGATGCTATAGGATGAGAATCCTGACAGTATCCCTACATTCAGGGTAGCAAAATGCTCCTGAAGAACGGCTTCATAAAGAATTAATGCTGTGGTCTCCTGGTGAATTCTGGGATAAGACAGAGTTTAAGTTATTTCTAACAATTTCCAAGGAGTTGGAAAATGTTGCTCTTCCGCGTGACACTGGAGTAGTGCCATTTGTCAGTCAAACATGTTCTCGTTTAACAATTTGGGATGCTACCAAGGCTAAGATCTTCACATGGCTTGGATCTACTGTCCAGCGTGCATTTATTGTGCTGGGAAGGTACTAAGGAGGTTTTTTTCCACGTAACCTTTTCCAGCCCACAAAATGGGAAGGGTTACATGATCTGGGGGATGACAGTGGAATTAATATTCTTAACTTTTAAAGGTACAGCTAGGATCTACAGGAGGATGTCAGCCAAGGGAGAACGGAGCGGAGTTTGTTGAGACAATTTCTCCTTGAATAAATTTTGTTTAGAATAGCCATATCAAGACGGCGATGCCTGCTTGGGTCATGTGTTCTCTCCTGGGCAGGAATGAGAGGTTCAGTTTGGTTGCTTTCCACATTTTAGCCGGAAACTAAAGTGAGCACAATGCTACCGTAGAATTCTTGAATGACCAAGGGCCTCGCCTACTCTGTTGCTATACAAGGGGTCCTCTGAACGATGAAGTCATCCAAAAGCATCAATAAGCACATCTTAGGGCAAAGCCTATAATAAAGGGCCATGAACAGCTGCAATACCAGCAGCAAGCTAAGTTTCTAGTCAGACAAGCAAGGGTGTCCTGCACAGTAGCCTCTTCCACTTGCTAGGAGCTCATTAGAGAAGGCAGAAACAAGAACTGGTAACTCTGTGCTTGGTGATGTCATGATCCTCTCTGCAGTTCTCATGGCTATGGGCTAGTTATCCTCATGCCCAGGAGACTCAGAGAATGCGCAGTCTCGTGGGACAGGTTAAACAAACTTAAAAGTACTCTACTTCTGGCAAGAATGGACCCTGAATGCCAGAAGAGGAACATGCAGCCTGATCTGTTCCTCTACCACAGCTCAGCACGTCCTGTGAGCAACCACACAGAGCATTAGCACAACATCAGAACAGCGGACATAAAGGGCTTCTCCAGAAAAGACAATGATGGACATAACTGTCTAGCACCGATGGTCTCATTTCTGAGTAGTCAGCGAAGGTAACAGCGTCACAGGTAGCTGTGGAACTGAATGCCAAGACCTCAATTTGAACACCGATGGACATCATATTCTCTTAGTTATGGGTATGCTTCCCCTGCGACAGTAGCTAGTTGCCCATTTTTTAAGGTTCAGCTTGTCTGACCAGGCAAAACATTACGACTCTGGAGAAATTTAAGCTGAAGCACTACGGAATGAGATCTGAAAAAGTGGCTACGCTGGCAGCATGTCCGTCCAGTCTCTTGACTGAAGGCCTAACTAGTTGATGACCCTTCAGACAACCCAGGAGAGTGCTCAATACCTGAGATGTCGAGTTCAAAACAATACTTGGGTTCACACAGGCTGTAGGTTCAGGATGAGACACTGCATCAAGTACACAGAATTTCAGCAGGAATTCCTGCCTGTAGAACTTTTATTCTTGTACATTCTGCAGCTGGAAGGAATGGACCTCTCCCCGAGGCTACAAAGCATAAAGTATGGGGTAGATGCCAGGATGCATGGAGGAAATTAGAGTGGAGTCACTACTGGGTTGCAGTAGAGCAGGTTCCGCACAAATCACACCACAACTGAAAAGGCTGTCACAGCAAACACCCTCACACTGGTATGCTGAGAAAAGGTCAACGTGCAAGGGCACACAGGCTCAAGTCAGTACAGATGGAGTGGACAGGGCTGCTGTGCTTCCTGCCTCTTGCGCTGCAGCTGAAAACTTCATTCATCATATTCACTCAGGAGCAACAGGTAAAGTTTGAATGGACTCATCATGAACCAAGGTACAGGCTAAAATTTCAAGATACTTATAAGCAGAAGGGTTGGCTATTTTTCATCACCCACCTGGCCTTGTTTCCAGCACTCCCTGAAGATCTTCCAGTTGTTTTTGTTGCTAGGATCATGAAGGCAAAGGAGTCTACCATCACACAGCCAAGAGTGGGAAGTGTGCGGATCCAGTACATTTAGGCCCATTACCATTTCCTTCACCTCCCTCTGTGTGTCAGCTAAATTACTAGCTCGTTTTGCAGCATCAGATGTCTTCTTATTTTCCACCACAGAAGCGATTATATGATCTAAGAAGTTAGGCAGGCTGGCTTTACCTTTGGCCCCCTAGAAGATGTAAATCCAGAGGTAAGTTTAGTCTTGCAACAACATACATATTAATGCATATCTGCTCTCTTCCGATTTCAGTCACGGACATCTTGCTATTAGAAACACATGCAACAGTAAACAAATCAGCTCAGAGACAGGCACATACCCAGAAAGAACAGAAAATTTACCATATGGAAAAATATCAGTCTAAAACATAACACTCTTCGTAACTGAAGATATTCATTCAACAAACAATATTCATAGACCTATAGAAGAGTCTAGTTCAGAACAAACAACAAAATAAGATCGATCAGATCCCCAGAGCATTCTCTTTTCTAGGATGAAGAGAGAAAGTATCCTTATTCCCGAATAAGCATCCAGAAACAGCAACCGCACCTTAATTTCTTAAATTCATATTCTACCTGAAATGCCTTTCAAGTACATACAAGTTTTTTTAACAAACTGATTTGCTCATAGGTTTTTGCCTTTTTCCATGGTATGCTCTCGCAATACTTTTAAAGACATGGAATTTAAGGTGAGCTTTCATAGGGATGTTGATTATCACTTAAGCAATTTAAAGGCTGCATTTACCTAACTTTCTTGGTATCTTGCGAGGAACAGCTTCTCCAGAGCAGTAATAAACCAAACCACAAACTAACAAAGAGCACCACAATCCTCTACAACTTCGTGGGGAGGTGAGCTTTGGTGAGATGCTGCATTTGTTTCAACGTTTAAGAAAAATATACTATAAAAATGTTTAGATGAAAACTGTTAAATCCTCATGAGATTCTTTCCTAGAACAGGTATCACTGAAGGAATACAAAATTATTTACCGTAGAAGCTGCAGAAAAGACAGGAGGAAAGGGGACTCCCGTGTCAAGCGGGACCTGAGGAAGCTTTCCTGGCCCCGTGTGCAGCAGGTCTCTGAGGCTGGAGCCTTCAGCTTTGCTACTGGATGTCACGGGGCCCAACAAGAGGCTATTGAACAGCTTTGGGGTTAGTGGGGAAACCTTTGTACTGGAGTTGAAGGAATCCAATCCAAAAGGTGAGTGGGATTCTTTATTAAGCACTGACCTCAGTGATCCCGATTCTGCAAGATAAATAGCAACATTAAAAAAAAAAAAAACTAACAAAAGAGAGAGTTCAAATGATCACAAAATCCTCCAAAATTATTTGTTCTTGTATTAAATAGGATATCGACAGAATTTCATGATAAAGGCAAATTATCACTGCAACAGCAAATGAGCCACCTCAAAGAGAATCACAGACATCACATGCTTCAGACAGATCTTACCCTTAGTGTGCTGGTAAGGTTTAGAGTAGCACAGCAGATCTGATCTGTATGTGTTTGATACACAAGAAACCACAGTCTCAACTAAGAAATATTTCCTTGACTTTCTGAATTAATGTTTCAATATGAATTATTTCATATTTTAGCTGCAGTCAAAATGTTAGAGTGACTAAGCTCTGCAAAACTAGTGGAACTCTCATGTACATTTAACATCAACATATGACGTAGTTCATGGTAGACATATGGACAAGAATAAATCCTGCGTTAGTCATGCTACTTCTGACAGTTGGGAGGTGTATTCTGTAAGCAGTTATTTCATATTGAGAATCACACTCCAACGACTGAATATTAAAGAATTTCTAAGCTTTCATCTGACCCTCCAAGCGGACTCTACTCTCAATTCTACAGAAATGCACTCTTTCCATAGCACACAAAACAGCTTTATTTACTTCGATAGTTATAAAGTGACAAAACTGCATCTGAAATCAATCACTATCATTTTACATCAGGATACCAGCTGCTTATTACTCAGAAAATAAATACAAGAAATGGCACTGAAATAAACGAGAGTGACAAGACAATATTTTTATCTTCAGTTATATTATCATTTTTCCAGCTCTGCATATTTCCAGGCCTGTAAAAGAAATCTGATTCTAAGAAGCAAAGGAAGACAAATGACCATGTTCTTCTATATTTAGGGATAGACACTCTCACAAAGAACAGCTACCAAGCAGAACATTATCATCTATCTTTTAATTCCAGCCCCAGAGGGCATGTCTTCTGCTCACCTTTTGTTTCTTCTTTTGCTTTTTGCGTTGCTAAATCTGCAAGCCAGTGTAAGGCTGACGACGGAGCTGTTTCTGGACAGATTGGCCTGTTAGTCTTTACTTCACCAGTGTTATTGGTTGGTAATGTCTCTGTTTTTGCAGATTCCTCTATCCTACTATCAGCCGCTTCAGATTTCGGACCAGTGTCTGTTTCTGGCTGCCCTACTCCTGCCATCCCTCCTCCAGAGGAAAAGGTGCTCTCATTTCCAGAGGCTGATGCACTGGGATTTACAGCTGGAAGCTAAAACAAGAATATAAACAACTGCTAAATGTTGAATAAAGGGAAGAGTTTGACTTTGGAGACATTTTAGTTATCCAATGCATTTATTTGTTGTTTTTGTTTGCTTCAAGAGCACAGTAGAGTTTCTCTGTGCTTATGTAGCAGTAGGCTACAGGAGTTGCTTCTCTGTGTGCATTAGAGCTTGTACCGTGGTGTGAATCCTGAGCACACCATCTTTTAACACAAGCCCTTTTTGATTTCTTTTTTTAAAGGAGGACTTTTGTGTAAACAGTAACTCTAGCTGTAGATTCCGCACAACATTCCAGAAACAGAACAAAATTCATGAGCACGTGTTGCAAGCTAGTCATAGTGGTTTGTTTCAAGATACAGCATCAACAAGAATGGTTTCCTACTGAACTTCCACATCACAGTATTAGCCCAAATATCTGCTCAGCAAATAATAGCTGAAGCACACATCCCTGAAAACTGTCCCAGAAGATTTTTGCTAAGCTAAAACACTCAGAATACACATGGAGAAAATGAAGTTTGTGTTTCACAACAGATTAGCCTACAGGACCTAATGTCACGATCTTAGAAATATGTTGACAAACAAGGTAATTTTAGCCTCAGATTACCTACCTGTGATATTCCATTAGTGACAGCTGGTCTCAACACTGATTTGTTCTGCCGGTTAATACACGGACAATTGGCTTTAATACCCCATTTGCCTCGTGCTGCATGAACCATGTCTCCAATATTGTAAAGCGCTGGAAATAAAGTTAAAATCTTTAATATCACACATAAAGAAATCTAAAAACAAGGCTTTACATATAATATATATTCAGAGGGATAGGGGTTTTTTTTCAGTACTACTGCTAAGTGTCTCAGCGTTTCTGATGATCTCACAGCAGTCTCCAGAACGAACGATAACTGCCACTGAATTCACCAATTTTTGCTAGAATCATTCCTTTGTCATTCAGCATCTGGAGAATCAAATCATGGCTCTGAAGTAGCACAAGGACCACAGAGGTGCCCCTACTTCCATTTTGTCTCCCAGGGATGCAGCTCCATTGCTAAAAGGGCAGGTCCCTCTTTCTCTCTCCCCTCCCCTTTATAGCGTCCCATCCCTCCCAGTCCTGCCTAACTGCAAGCAGGGAGTGCAGGGAGGGTCTGTTCACAAAGGCCTGCTGTGACAGGACAAGGGGCAATGGATTTAAGTTAGAGAAGAGTAGATTTAGATTAGACATTAGGAAAAATTTCTTTACTCTGAGGGTGGTGGAACACTGGAACAGGTTGCCCAGGGAGGTGGTTGAGGCCCCTTCCCTGGAGATATTCACGGTGAGGCTGGATGAGGCCCTGGGCAACCTGGGCTAGTTGGGGGTGTCCCTGAAACTGCAGGGAGGTCAGACTAGATGACTTTTGGAGGTCCCTTCCGGCCTGGATGATTCTATGATTCTATGATTTTAAGTGTCTGTAAGATGCTATAACGTGACACTTGTCTCTAAATAGCGCGGAGAACTGTATTAACACTAATTTTGTGATGCCACTGAGAGGCTGTCAAGTCCGGTAAATCCTACAGATTATCATCTGCTCCAAGTATTCCATGTACAGACTGCAATGAGGCGACTTCAAATCACCAAGAAACTATCTATCCCTTGGAGAAATGTTAAAGGATCCGGAGCACAGGTGGTGTTCTCTGTTCTCCTAGTGAAAGGAAGGAGGTAGCGAATTGAAGAGGTGAATGCCTGGCTGCGTGGCCAGTCCCATACTCAAGGTTTTGGCTTCTGTGACCACTATCCATCTTTGAGAAGCCTGGTCTCTTGGGATCTGATGGCATTCACCTGTCCAAGCAGGGCAAAGAAGTCTTTTCCAACAAGTTGGCCAGACTCACATGGAGAGCTTTAAACTGGGTTTAGTGGGGGAAGGGGGCAAATACTTGAGGAACAGAGAAGAGCCAGGGGCTGCTGATGTATTAGGAACCAACAGGGAAACACCTGTGAAAGGCCTCGAAGGAATTTAGGCATCAAGAGCTGACAAGGCTGGCAGCCCTGCTAAAGTGTCTCTATACATCAATGCACACAGCAGGGTAACAAGCAGGAGGAGCTGCAATTTGAGTATCAACCATCTTATTACATTTTCCACTTGCTTGCTCAGAATTGAGACAAAATTTGGAAATTTTCTTTTCAGCTTTTAAGCATTACCTGTACCAGGAATGATCTGTGTCGGCATAAGATTCTCTGGCTCATGAGACTGACCCTTTGCACATTTCAGCCACGAGAAGACTTCCTCATCACCAATTTCCTCTGTTTCTGGAATAAAGACACACACAAAAAAGTGAAGTTTTGCACAAAAGTCACTAAAACTTTACAATTCAGAATGCTTCTGCTTCAATCTAACTCCTTGTTACAGAAAGGAGATCTCTGCAATGTCTGCTTACAAGTTCATCTTGCCATGGTTCTGAACTGTTAAGATATTACTTAATTTTTCTTTTCCCGAGGAAAAGACAGAACTATAGAGTAGTCTCTCTGAGTACACAGCCTATGTCTGCTGATGTTGTGGTTTTAATAATCAAATTCTAACTAAACAGATAAACACAGTTATCAAAGGAAACAAAGAATGGAACAGCAGCGTATAAGACAGTATTGCCAAAGTTCCAAACCTCCAGCCTTCCAAGCTGATATCACCTCTCCCACAAAACCTTCAGCACCTTCCCAGAAACTAATCCTGCTGGAAGGCAGCCAGGTCAAAGATTACAGTGAGGAAAAAAAAAAATCCAGTACTCACCACTACGCGGACGATTCTTTCTCAGCCGGTAACAGTCCAGACAGACCCCAAACCCACACTTGCGGCAAACCCAATGGATATTGAAGAGCGTTGTCTCACACACATCACACATTTCCCTCACTCCACGTACCGCTCGCTTCCATGCCACTTTCTCTATAAAGAGAGGGAACATTAGAAATTTTTTTGACATTTTCATTTCTCCCATCTAATTTGAGAGTACCACAGTAACACTGATAAATAATCCACAGAAACATTACCTAAGTTTAGAGTATAGAAACACATACTTTTTACATCCAGAGACACATTCTTTGAGTTGCTAATCCTGTGACACAATTAAAATCCCCATTTCTAAGGGCAAGTAAGGTCAAGTCCCAAAACACAGACTTTACAAGGAAATGCAGCATCTTACAGAGTTCTGCAGTAACTAAGTTTCAAGAAGCACTTACGGAACTTACAGGGAAATCGTAAAACTTCTGCTAGTTTTATAAACAAGTAACTTGAACTTATAAAACAATAAAGCAAGCATATTCAGTTTTACTAATTGGATGCTTATCAATTCTTTGGATTCTAAACCAACATATTTGCTCAGGAACGAGAAGTCCTCTCTAAATAGTTGCCCTTGCACATGCCAGAAGCTAAAGGGAAAAATCAGATGTTCAGAGCTATTCATGTGAACTGGCTGAACCGGGTACTTATTAGGAATCTTTTCCAAACCCATGCCTCTTGCAGCAGCAACACTGGTAACCAGTTGCTCAGCTGAATCCTTACAGGCTGAACGCAGGTCCTACACCCTCTCCAGAAACCCCTGAGCTTTCAGGTGATGTCCCTGGAGTGTAACAGGTTAGGAATATGAAAGAAAAGCTGCTCATTGAAGCATAGCTGGTCAGTGTAATAAGTGTTCTGGACTTATTTCTATTTTCTTAGGAGTATGGTTCACCTGATTTCTGCATTTATTTATTGAAAAAATAATGATGTCTGGGGAAGTTGCCGTTAGCTTCCTTGGCAGCAATGCTGCACTGATCCAAAAGAAAAAATCCCCAATGCAAGTCCCACAATTACTCACACCTCAAAGAAGTTAATATAGCCTTTTCTTTGGAAAGGAGAAGCATATTAACACGAAATTACATTACACTTTCAACTCTATTCCACCACATTGTACACACATTACATAGAGAAGATGGACAAAAAACACGTCAAAATCCCAGCTTACGATGTGGCTCCACCATCATCATTGCCTCCTTCTCTGACATAACAAGCTGACAGAACTGGTCCCCAACGTTGGCCAGGATATATTTGGAAGTTTCCAGATCGATTCCTTCTGCAGGGGAGGAGGAAGGAATCCATAGGCTCATGGCATCAGGGTCACTCTGTTGTGGGTTCAAAAAACCCTCTACTCGAAGAATACCTTTCCGGGTAAATACCAGCCTGCAGAAAACAGGATGGAGTAACTGAGAAGCTGCTCAACCACCTTTAAGTAGCCTATAACGCCATTTATGTCAGTGTATGAACCCAGGAAGAGGGGGGGAAGGCTCAAGCTAGAGTGCTGTATTATATAAATATTATGCAAATCTAAGTAACACAGAAAATAAGGTACACAAAGGCAACAGCTGCAAAACCCACTACAATGAATCCCCAGGTCCCAGTAAGCACTGGTAGGAAACTCCACATAGCAAGCTGTAGTGATTTCCTGTAAGTCACATTTCTCTATACTATTAATGCAAAGAGATGACAAAATTTTATTTATTTGAGCTGCAGCATCATGCTGCTTGTAAAATTCTGCATGGTTCTTATTCTCTAGTTTAACTCAAGAGAGTTATTTCCCAATTTGTGGGAAACTAATATTTCAGTTCTGGTCAGGGCCACTAGCACTTGGCAACTGTTCTAACGGTTCACATTGCGAGATACACTAAAGTCCTTATCGTACCCACTATTCTTGCCACTGCTCTCCACAGAGACAAGTCACAACTGTTCCACCAGTAGCCGTTGACCCTCCTAGTCTTTGTGTCGTAAAAGGTATAATATAAGTTACAGAACTCTGAACATCTCCTGCCAATATTGAAGGCAATTTCATTTTCGAGCAAAACCAATCTTAGCTTTAATCTCAAAGCTAGATTAATTTTTAACAGGTTCAGGAAGAGAAGCAGCTAAAATCCATACTGGATGGGTGGCACATACTAAAAATTCACTTCATCCTTTATACGCCAGAAACCGAACAAACATCTTTTTGGAAAAAGATGCCTAGGTCCTTGCTAGGATCATCAGTTAAGGAAGACTGAAAGAAGCAGGACAGGCCAAAGAACTGGAAGACACAGAGAACAGGGAGAGAAAACACAGGCAGTGTTCTACTCCTAAAAATCAGTTCTGTACTCAACAAAACCTAGTCAAACGTTAGCCTCATGCTGGCAATGCTCAGTTACTTGCTGACTGAATTAAAAATTTTATCTGTGTTCTGAACTCCTTACAAAAGAGGGAGAGAACAGTTGTTGCATACAAACTGCCATCTAGGAGTTAAATTCCACCCAATAAAGCGAATTCAATCTCCTGAGCTGGGCCTGGAGGCTCACTTAGCAGAATATGGCTGTATCTTCCAAGAGCAGCTCTTCTCACCCAGGGAGGGAATTCCACTCAGGTGATGTGGGGAAATGCAAGACACTCAAAATCTTTGTTATCATACCCAAGCACATCAAATAAGTAAAAGATAATTACTTTGTGCTTGGACATGGTCCAAACTCTGCCCACAGACTACATATGAAGGAAGGAAGAATTTGAGCACCTCCGGAAATGGAAGAAGCGACACGCCACAGTTGAGTCGTCCTGCTCTTGTTCCTTAAATTTGCGGTACCGCTCCAGACGGCACTCCCGGCACTTGTGCAGATGTGGAGCTACATTGATGCAAGAGCCATCCTGGAGAAAAGGCTCACCTGACTGCTTCAGCTTCCTCACCTTACTCATATCTTTCAGTACAGACTGGCCAACTGGGTAAGGCAAAGTAGAAGCAAAAATTAATTAGTTAACTGCAAGAGCAAAAGGACACTGCAACAAATAAATGCATTTTTAGAGATCTGTATGCTCATACCCATGTAAAACCAGCAAAACTGTTCAAGACTGCAGCGTACCACATTTTTGTCCTGATAAACACATGCTTGAACATTTCCCAAAGTGAACATGTTAACTCACATACAAGAAGCATTAAGCTCAAGCCTTGTAAATATCCTGTGTGCTGCCTACTGAGGCGTACACCTGTGGTTAGTTCCTCACACAGGACATATCCCAGTATTCCACCTCCTTGTGCTCTCCAAGACACCCTGCACTCAAGTCATCACCTTTTAGGGGAGCTGTGCGGGGCCGGCCCTTTGGGGTTTGCTTCCCTTTCCCCTTGCCCAGCAGCAGCTCAGCATTGCGCTCGGCGTTGGGGCCCAGCTTTGCCATCAGGTGGTCTGGAATTCCCTTCATACAAGCCTTGGCCTGCAACTGGTCTTCAGAGTCACTCAAATCTGACAGGTCACTATTGGTACTGGAGTCCGAGTCCTGTTTGGACGTCAAGCTCCGCTCGTCTAGAGAGAACCTTTTCACAGCTTCAAAAGGGGCTTTGGTCTCCTGGGGAAACTCTGCCTGTGAAGAGAAAAAGCCAGGTGGATGTCTGCCAAACATGTTAGAGAAAGATTTCAGAAGAGGATTGTCCTGCTGCCCAGGCCCAACAGCTGGTTTTTCTTCTGTTGGGCTGGAGGAAAGTGTGGGCATCTCAATAGGCTGTGTCAGGTTGGTGGTCGGCGAGCTGGAACGGCCATTCCCTACAGTGGAAGGGCCCTGAATGCCAGCAGCAACTGTTGAACCAGGATTACTGGAGATCATCTTTGAGGAGTCAGTTGTTATAAACAAGGTTTTCTTCTTAGCCAGAGAAGAGTCTGCAGAGTTGAGTGATTCCGGCCAGCCAGAAGTAGACTTATGACCCACAGGTGTAGAGGGAGTAGAAACTCCTGTCTGAGATGAAGATGCAAAGCAACTGAAAGGACTAAACTCTGTTTTCTCAGCAAATGCCAGGAAAGGGTTTGAGGGTTCCTCTCTTGATAGCTTTGGGGGCTGTAAAAATAGGTTTTCATGACTATCTGGGGGGCGAGTATTCAACAGACTTCGTGAAAAGGCTGGAGTAAGGGTAGGCATAGATTCCACAGGCAGCTTCCGCTCCACAGAACTGCTGGACTGGGCTCCTGGCTTAGTGTCCGCTGAAAGAATTTTACTTTTACAGATCCCAGCACCCACACCCTCTGTACACTGCTTGAACGAGTCCCGACTAGAGGCTTCATCAGTCAAGCTCTCTGAAATGACAGTGAAGTAGTTACTGGAAGGTAGATTTTGGGACATGCATTGAAAAAACAAGTTCTTGGACAGATCAGAATCTTTCTGAGCCTCTTGTCCAGTACTACAGCCAAAAGGAAATCCAGAAGGCTTGCTTTCTGGAGTTACCACTCCATTTGATTGGCTCCTTCCAGCCCCAAATACCAAGGACTGGGGAGCATTTGGGGGAGACACTCCAAATCCAGAAGAGGCCAAAAGTGAATTTCGGGAATTCTGAAAAAACAGTTAAAAAAGGATTAGTCTACTGAAAGATTCTTATTTAGTTCATCTAATTGTACTGTTAGCATTCTCCTTATTCACCTGTAATAAAAACTTCCAGCAGAATTATTTACAACAAAGGAACTTCTTTAAAGATTCTGCTAGACTAATTTTTCCAGCCTACAAGCTATTGGAGCTAATGAGCTAAGGGTGTCCTTTACATGCTAAATACACATGGAGAAAATGAACACTGAATGTCTTATCATGACTGAGAACAAGAGTGAGACTTAAGACAAGGCGAACCAATTCACAAAAAAGCAAGTGATTTAAACTGCTGATTGTTTTAATCCAAGTCAGCAAGAAGGGAACATTAATTCAAACTGCTTGTCAGTAATTTTCTGTCTTTCACGCTCCCCCAAGATCGTCCCAACAAGCTTCTCCCACTTAACCACCACCCTTGAAATAATTAACTTAGTTTGCAAAGTTAATTAAACAAAGAAAGCCCTCTAGTAGTTAGCGAACAAACTGTTCCATGCTGCTGACAGGCAGGCAGATGCCTACGATTTGGTGCCTTCCATGGGATTACTCAGTAGAGGTTAAGCACAAAGGACTTAATTTTTTACAATCCTTAAATACTGGGGAAGTTTTCTGAATTGCAGATTTCTACTAGACCTGCAACTGTGATATGGAATATTCACTTTATCTCCTCTCAATTTATACTTATTCAGATTTTCCAATTCTTACAGTGCTACTGTTACTGCAAATATATACATCTTTCTTGAACATGCTGGATCGCGACCTACTCACCTCTCCCTGGGCCTGCAGTCGGCCTGTTTTCAGTTTCTCCTGCCCAGTCACTGCCGGCAAACTGGTATCAGAGATTCTCACAGTTGTCGGCGTCAAAGCAGTTGTAGTCACTGCAGCTGCAGAAGTCACTGTGCCTTGGCCACCCTGTTCCAGTGATTTTCCTGTCTCTTTACATCCAGACCCAACCAGTAACGCTTGTCCAGCCACAGAGGAAAACGGAGTGAAGGGCAATGGTGTGTCACCACCAACTGGTTCATCCTGAACTACTAGTGTTCGGCCATTCTCTTTGGTGTAAGTGGCAAAGCGAATATTGCGATTAATCTGAGGAATGAATGAAGGCAACTGTTTGGCCCTTGGATCCAGTCCTGTTTCACTATTGGAGCCTCCTTTCCAAGGACCTCTGCTTGCCTCGCCTCCATCACTACCGTTACTGTCCACCTCACCCCTCTCCTTCAGCTTCTTTGTCGCAGGATCACACCCAGAATCTGAAGCATTTTTCCTCCTCCGTCCATCCTTTCCATCCAGACTTTCTTTCTTCTTTTTCCCTTTAGATGACTTAGGGGTTTTTAGGCCCCCTCCCTATAACAGGCAAAACCATGCAATCACTAAACAGATCAGGATACTTGCTCCAAAAACATTTTGCTGTTAGAACAGAATGCCTTACACTGCTCTTACTCTTAGGAATATTTAATCCTGATTTGAGACATCTAAGGAGAGACACCATGAACACAGAACACAAGCATAAGTGCAGTCTTGTCTTTTCTGTACTAGGATAGGACCTTCACAATAAGGTTTTTAGCTGAGGAGCTACAGCAAAGTAGCACATCCCACATTCACTGTAGATTTTGGGAAACACGCAACATTGTCACACTCCAGCACAGCTCTTGATAGCTCATGAAAACTATTTGCACACTAATTTTTGCTACAAGTCTAATCTCCACAGTCCTGAAGGGCACGCTTTGTCCACTACCCAAAGCTTACAACATTTAAGTACAGGAGACAGCTTGGCGTAGGGTAAAAACACATGTTCAAATGCTATCACGGAACCTCTCAACTGAAGAATGAAATGCCACAAGCACACAAGCCTGCTTCAGAGAAGTCAGAGGATATTTTAAGGTCTGTGAAGAAGCACAGAGTGATCCCATTTGAAATAGGCAGTGAACACAGAGCCATTCTTCATCAGAGCACTATGCTTTAAAATGGAGCACAACAACCATGTTTATTGAAAGCCCCACAAGATCCATGCTGAACTCGGTAAAACAGGCCTGAATGAAGAGAGAAGGTTGTTTAAACAATGCTATGACCATCTCTCAAAGCGGTAAAGAAAATTTTCCTTTTCCAATTGCCAATTTCCTCCCCAAAAGACCACGGTGAACATAGCATAAGTTTTCAGTTGTTTCCATGTTTTACAGGTTTCGTATCTTAATCTTTATGGAGTTTCACACCGTATACACAAGCCCCAAACTGTTGTCATACCTCGCTTGGAGAAGCATTATCCATCACCACATGAATCAGCCGAGGATCTACCGACTTCACTTCACCGCTCTATTTTTTATGTGGATAGATATTGAGAAGGTAGGAGGAAAAGAGGAGGTTAGTTTTTAATTCAGAGTACATAGTATCAACGTAAGAGACACTTAAACACAGGTTTACTCTGCAGCTCCACTCCCATTTTCTTTCTGTCCCACTACATTAATAATACTACAGCTTTCCAGTTTACCTTCTATCCTTTTGCTCCTTCTCTATTTCAAAAACTTTCAGATTTGATTCCTACCATTGTTTCCTTGCATTTTTGTTCCACTGAGCATCTCTAGAGGCATTAATCACATCAAATACAGCTCTTATATTTGCTTTAGTGCTGTTCTAGCCTCCTACACATTCACTCTGCTAGGTGTAAAAAAGTCTTCCGCAAAACAGCACCTCAATGCGTGCTCATTATCCTCATTAGCATCACCCCAAAAGTAACTTGGTCTGTTGGGAGGTGTCCCTGCCCATGGCAGAGGGTGGAACTAGACGATCTTCAAGGTCACTTCCAACCCAACCCATTCGATGCCTCTATGAAAGGGAGTGATGAATACCCAATCTCTGCAACTGCACTTGGAGGTTACCTTTTGAGATGCACAGCAAGTTGTACGCTTCCTGGCAAGTATCTGCTGAAACCATATACTCCAGTTTCAGTGCCTCCCCAAAGTACTGTATTTATTTACCACAATAGCACAATTTTTTTCCTGTACACCAGCAACTGATCCAATAGTCAGGGTGCAGGATTACTGCATGTGTACAAAAGGTTTAGTGGGCATGTTCAGAGCACTCATTCTACACATGAACGTTACTGCATATGGCAAAGGCTGAAGGGGGGGGGACATGAGACACAGGACAGGACCCAAAAACCTGAGAAGAGTGCTGCAGCTACTGCAATTTACACAAAGTACCACAGACGTATTCCTATCTGCTCCTGGAAAAGTAAATCATTGAGCAGGCTGCTGTAGACTGAACCATCAGACTGCACGTAAGTACAAGCCAGACACCTCCAGCAGTGCACAGATTCTCTGTGCTGCTTACAACACTCACCAGGTTTACTGATAGGAATAGGGTAAAAGAACCTAGTCTAAAATACATCAACCAATTTTGACTAAGACTTTATTGTCTATTCTACACTTGTTTCAAACCTCTTGTATCACTGTCACGTAGCAGTCGAGAGAAGGCACAGAGAAACTGCACCGTAACAGACCCAGAAGGTTCTGTACATCAGCACCATCTCCCATCCAGAAAGTCACTTCCAGTATTTTTTGATACAGCACTCATTTCCAAAGAAATTCTGATAGCTTCTTCTATAGAAACAGGCTATGTATCATCATTTATTGTGGAAATCATCATAACAGAAAAATTAAAAAAATATCTGTGAATCACAGCATGGATGACAACACATCTTTTAAATCAAATAGCAAAGAACCAAAAGTTTTGGTGAAGCTGTCATTCTCCATGAGATACTGAGGAACAGTATTTTAGGAACACCAAAGCAGCACTTCATATTTTTACCTCAGTCACAGACACCTCCATAAGACGAGTCATTGGATCTTGGTGGCTCACAACACCACAGAGCCAGCTATTTTCATCCTCTGGTTGGTACACCTTAACTCTTTGGCCTTGGACATTGTAAGGACCTGGAAAAGTAAGACTTTCGGTACATTTTCGAGCCAAGCTTTCTGCCATACTAGTTAAGAGTCACACTATAGAAAGAGAGTTTTGTGCACATAGATAGGACTTTTAAGCATCACCTTTCAGGTGGAAAGAAATTAAAATGCAAAGGTTTCTGCTGCAAATCCTGCATAAGCCAAGCATTCTACTGTAAAAATTCAATAAGGCCTCATTGCTGTAACTCAAAGCTATTGTACGGACAAAATCAATACAGTTTACGAGTGAAAAACAAACACGAGAGATCAAAATAAACTCATTCCTTTGACAAAAATCAAGCTAGACAGGAACTCCTTGCTAACTAAAGCCTTTTGCTTTCTAATCTACAAGTCAGTAATTATGAAGCATCAATCTAGGGGACAGTCACAGTATTCTGACTCAGTCCAGATGTATCAAATCCCCATATAAACCGTGTGCAGTTCAGCATAGAAACATGTAACCGTGGAAAATTATGAACTGCACAAATATCCCATGTTCCTAAACCAATCAGTCTCAGTTCTTTGACACAGGTAAGGGATCATCTACAGAAAGGTCTCCTCTGACCCCATCATCACTCCCCACAGCAGCATGCAAAGATTTTCTCCTACTCTACACCTAGACAAAAAAACCCCTTTAATATTAGATCACCAAAATGCACACGATCCAACAGTCTGCATTAGATACAACCACAATTAGGTGCGTCAGAAGGCGGCTCCCAACTGGATAATTCTGAAGTTACTGGCTCGTGTAAGTAGTACTATCCTCACAGCATTTTTATCAATAAACATTTTATTTAACTGAAAGACCAGATCTCCATTAAGAATTACATCATCATCCAAATGTAATACAGTGGTTTACATCAAGGGTGATGACCCCAAACTCGGGGGGGAAGAAGGAAGTCTTTCTAGCACTTGAACTAGAAGACTCCACTCTGACAGCAAAAGCCGAAATCAGGCTTAACCCTATATTAATAAACAATCCACACAACAGTTAATGTATTAACTCTATGCTAAGTAGCCACAGCCACACTACATTTTCAACTTAAACAATGCATGCATTCATTATCAAAACACCAAAATCTGAATTTGACAGAACAGGAGTTTGTTTGTCGTTTTGGTTTTTTTGTTGTTTTCATTTCCCCCCATCAACAGCTACAGAGACATTTCACTTCTAAATTTCCAGAATTACAGAACAGAACCATGTGACAGGAATAAAATTTTAAAGCTTCAAAACTATAGCTTAAAAGAGAAGTTGTAACTATATGGACATCACCAATAATATGCTGTCCTACTTCAACTACATCTTAAGGGATCATATTTCTGGTTTTATTTCCGTAACTGTTCACACCTGTATCTGCAACAAAGCAATGCTTCTTTGTAAAGAGCTTGAAAAACAACACAGAAAATTCACTTCCCAAATCAATCATTAACAGATAGCACTACATTTCTCCTTCACAAATCCCAGCATAGTCTAACTGTTCCATGACAAAGTAGTTCTAAAAGAAAAACAGTCTCACCTCTACTAAAAATCTCCTGAAGCTTCTGGTCACTGATCAGTGCATTGACAGATTCTCTTAGTGAAGGCTGCTCCTGCAGAATCTGATTTTGACTCTCTGTTCCCATCTGCCAACAATAAACAGTTTTAATATAAAAGTATAGTCTTTTAAGGTAATAGAATCATTAGTTTATAAAGGGACAACTCTTGGACTGCTCTCAGAGCCTGACAATCCAGAAAGAAGTAAAATTAAGAAAACATTGCTGAACATGCAAAGTAGGAAAAAAAGGACTAGCTATGTAAAAGCTGTTGCAAAACTTCCATTGCAATTATCAGCTACACAATGCTTAACAGCTCACTCTCCAACGGACCAATATGGAGAGGAACTAGGACTCCTCCAATACAGATGCAGGTTAGTGTAAGCACCTGGAAAAGGAGGGAAACAAACACAAATACATGACATGGAAGTGAAAGGAGAACAAGACTATGTAAGTGGAACAGGGGAAAAAAAAGAAAAAAAAAGTAATCTGACAAACAGAGCACAAAGTTAAATTTGCACTTTAACTGAACACAGTTCAAATACCTGAAACAAACGCAATCCACTGGCATCAGACAGGAAACGTAAATGTCTGTCCAGAAGAAACTCCACTGGCACCACAGAGCCTAAACCCAGCTTATCTACAAGAGGAGTGAAGGTCTGTCATGAACAACAAAAAACAAAGGTTATAAAAGTGACTGTGCACACATTCAGGCCAACAACAGTTGTTCTCACATGCTATTTAAGTATCACAACAAATAAAAAATTTCCTCTCAACTTGCACCACCCAGTGTCTGATGTTTAAGGCAAATTATTACACACTATGCCTAAGACAATAACTTTTCCAAGTGTGGCACAGGAATTACAGAAAATTGTCTCCTCTGCTTTATCAGAACTTAAAGCAGAGCTGAAAACACCTTTTGTGGTATTTGCTTTTTCATACATAAGCACCTTCTGATGCTCAGATTAAAAAAGTGCTTTGGTTAATAGTTCAAAACTATCCTATATATTTTAGTTATAGCCTCCTGAAAGGAGCATTCTCATTCCAGTACAGAAGTCAGGTATAATTTATAGGTGTATTATTAAAGGGGCACTTTTTTTGCTACTGTTTTATGCAAAACTAAAGTTCATAAGAGGTGTACTATTGATACTCAAGCTGCAGGATAAATCACTGAAAATACTAGTAGAATCAGAATGATAACCTTACAGCATAACTTGCTGATGGAAGAGGAAGTTGCCAACCACTGGGGTCTTTGGACTGTGTTATCTGTCTCACACTTACATGACTTTAACACACAAGTATTCATTACATTTTTCCCTTAACAGCTCTTACCATATGTTCACACTCCACTCCCCTGCACACAAGAATATTAATATAAAATTTATTTTTTCAGTTTATGTAAAACTATTTCCTAAAGATGAATACAACTACAAGAAAGAGACGAGGAAGTATCTCAAAAAAATCCAAACCCAAAATCACTCCCCCAAAAAACCCAATCATCCACTTTGTAATGTTAAATACTTGGTTTCCCAAAACTGTCTACATTGTACTCTCGTGTGGTGGCCAATTCCTATCCAATTATTTGGGTAGGCTTCCAGTCCTCAGTGAAAGCCTGACTAGTCATGTGGCTGTCCAAAGTACAGGGGATGAAGACATATTTTCAGGAAGATATAGCTTGAGTTATAGTCACAGAATCATCGTGGTCGGAAAGGATTGCTAAGATCGAGTCCAGCCATACATACACAAAAATACCCTGACAATCTTGGCCACTACAGTATGCCCTGAAGTGCCACATCTACACGTTTCTTAGGTATCTCTAGGGATGGCGACTCAACCACCTCCCTGGGAAGGCCATTCCAATGCCCGACCACTCCCTCAACAAAGTAATTCTTCCTAATATCTAATCTAAACTTCCCCTGTTGCAACTTCAGACCATTTCCTCTGGTCTTGTCATTATACCCTTGGGAGAAGAGACCAACACCCACTTCTCTACTACCTCCTTACAGGTAGTTGTAGGGGGCAATGAGGTCTCCCCTCAGCCTCCTTTTCTCCAAACTGAACATGCCCCTCAGCCTCTCTTCATATGACTTATTCTCCAGACCCCTCACCAGCTTGGTGGCTCTGCTCTGATCACGCTCCAGCACCGCAATGTCCTTCTTGTGGTGAGGGGTCCAGAACTGAACACAGCACTTGAGGTGAAGGCTCACCAGTGCCCAGGACAGAGGCACCATCACTTCCCTACTCCTGCTGGTCATGCTACTCCTGACGCAGGTCAGGATGCTGTTGGGCACACTACTGGCTCATGTTAAGCCGGCTGCCCACCAGCACCCCCAGGTCTTTTTCTGCCAGGCAGCTCTCCCTCCATTCTCCCCCAGGCCTGTGACATTGTCTGGGATTGTTATAAACAAAATGCAGGAGCCAGCATTTGGCCTTACTGAACCTCATACAGCTGGCTGTGGCCCAATGATCCAACCTGTCCAGGTCCCCCTGTAGAGCCTTCCTACCCTCAAGCAGATCAACACTCCCACCTAGTTTGGTGTCATCTTCAAACTTACTGAGGGTGCACTCAAACCCCTCATCCAGATCATCAACAAAGATATTAAACAAGACTAGCCCCAAAACTGTGCCCTGAGGGACACCACTGGTAACCAGCCACCAACAAGATTCCATCCCATTAATCACAACCCTCTGGGCACAGCCATCCAGTCAGTTTTCTACCCAGTAAAGAGTACACTTGTCTATACCATGATCCACCTGCTTCTCCAGAATAATGCTGTGGGGAATTCTCAAAATGCTCTGGGATCATAGTGTACCCTTATTTGCTTCTAACAAGGTTCTGACACAGCTCATTACGTAGTCAGTGTGTGGACTATGGTAACACCCTTAAATCACTCAGATATCAAGATACTTGGAAATCAGCTGAAAGAAACTGATTCTGCATAACTTCTCAAAAACTGTGTTTAAACTGTAGGGCAGGAATCTTGAACATACTCAACAGGGTACCTCTATTACAGACCTATGTCAGGTAAGCACAGATGTTCTGTTTGTCAAGAACACAAGACTAAATAACAATTAGTGTGATGTGTGTGTTTTCTTACACCTCAGTTGCAAGTCACTTGAGCACATTTATAACCCTCCTTGTCTTCCCTTATTTTCCCCACCGTGCCCTGTACCATATCCTCACAAGCCTCGTGCTTCACAGAAGAGTCGATGTAAATTCCTGAGGATACAAGAAGATCTTTTCAAATACTCACCAGCGCAGGCCAGTGTGCCGGGGAGACTCGAGTCCCCTGAAGCATAATGGGATCACTTCGAGGTGCCCAAACCAACGATCCTTCCAGCAACAACACTATAACTTCTTCAGCATGGACTTTCACCCAAGCGTGTTGCTTCCAGTTACAACCATCGAATTCCACAAAGATCTGATAAAAAAAAAAAATTAGAAGGCATTTCAGCTCTTTTCAGACACTGATTAAAAAAATAATTAATCCTACAATCCCTATGAATAAGCAGACAGCTTTAGTAGAAAAATCAGGGTAAGTATCGTAATGATAACACTATGAACATCACATCTACATAAGCTACAAAATATTACAAAAGAAACAGGAATCAAATTCACAGCAATTACTAACCTATGAAAAAATATTTATTCCCAAACACACACCACTAGGTCCAAATGCTGTGCTTCCCCATACAAAATTGGAGATGTGAAAATTGTTCATCCCAAAATACAGCTGATGACCCAATGCAAGACCCTTTTACATCAGAATTTTTTAGAGAATTTAGACACTCTTCTTCGGCACTTCAACAGATGGTCTGTATCAGCATGGTTAACTGACATTTCACAGAATTAAATCCTTCAGCCAGGAAAGTTTGTGTTTGTAAAATCCAGTCTAAATCAGAAGTTTTCTGTTGCCTTGTACATTATTAAACTCCCTGAACCAAATGCAAGTATTTTGGATGCCATGAAATTATCCAGAAATACTCACTCACTAGATTTTTTCATTGCCCTATTTACAAGCATGATAATATAAACCACATTACAAGTCTAAATCACTATTCTGAGATACCAACCTCTTTTTTTCCTATCACAAAGGACAAATATTAAAGCCATATGAAACTACATGGCAAGAATGCTAAGAACAGGAACAGGGGTTACAAGTCTCGTTCCACGTTCTAACAACTCGGGCTATTAAAGGTAAAATAAGGTCACATTCCAATCTTCCATCTACAGAACTTACATCCTACATAAATATAATGAAACGTGTCAGATGCACGCAGACCAGCAAGAAATTCCTCATCAGTTTAGATGGACAGTCAAAAGCCAGTTTTGTAATGATTACAAGATCCTTTGGGGTAACGAGGCACTAACAGGACACAGACAGCGCTCTGCTTCAGCTGCGATCCTCACTAAGAGGTATTAGAGACCACTCAGGCTATCCTCTCCCAGACGCCAGGGGAAAGGGAGAGAACACGAAGCAACTCTCCTGATGAATTCTCAAACTCTGCTACTGCTTAAGCTCAAGCAGCCCCGCAGAGAAAGACTGGACCTTTCAAGATAAACCTCCTTCAATTCAACACATTTCAGCAAAAATAATGAAAGTTGGACTGAAAACCGTTTCAGAATGTGACATAAAGAGAGGTCTGTCACCTAAGAATAACAAAATGGGATTACTCAATTACCTCACTAATACTGTACACACTAAAAATGTTATCATAAAGGTTATATGAAAAAAGGCAGTCAAGAAGAACTATCAGAACAATGCCGACTTTGCAATATATGCCTTTTAGCAAGATATTTAAGAGTTCGGTGAAAAGAAGGGGACTACAAAGACAAGACCTCTCACTAGCATGTCCCCTTACACTTGTTGGCAATGATCACTAAAGGCAAAAAAAGTTCAAACAAGCCATAAAGTGCAGCTTATCACTCTGTCCCAAATAAATATGTATACCTATTAGGTTTATGTTTAATTTATTACTTCACACAAGACACAAACAACTCAATTTAACTCGTGACACACATGAAAGTAAGGGAATTTCTTCCAGTCTTAACCTATAAGACATCTCATATTTCTGTGAATCATCACCAGCTGAATCTTTTGAATAGCTGTACTTTTCAACTCCAAATTTCATACAATACACTCCCTGGTTACAACAAAAAAAAAAAACCAAAACAAACAAACCAAAAGGAAACTACTAAAAGAAATACCCTGTGACGAACTTCAAGATGACCACTGCACATATAAGAAACTCACTAAATACTCTGACAAATACTGCGTACTCATCACATACAAAGCAGCAGCAACACGGTCTGTAACATCCCAGCAGAGGTCACAGCAGGAGCCCCCTCAGTCGCCTACCAAAGGTCCTGGGAGGTCCCTGCTGACTGGCAGCTGGCCAGCGTTATTCCAATTGATTAGAAGGACACAAGGGAAGACCCAGGGAGCTACAGACCTGTTCGTCTAACCTCAGTGCCTGGCAAAATTACAAATATCACGCAGGGTGCTACTAAAAGACATTTAAAGGACAACACAATCATTGGGCACAGACAGCATGCAGGGCAGCTGTCGCAGTTCCACACAATGCCACACATGATATTATCAGTGGTTCCCAACAGATCACACAGCAACAAAAAGGATCAAAGCTTCAATATACGCAGCCACATTTTCAGTTTCCAGAGTCTGCAACAGAAATCGCTTTGTGTACCTGAGGCAGAAGAAGCGTAAACCAAGTTGCACAGCACATTGAGGGTTTGTGTAGAAACCACTTTGTATTACTACAGAAAATAACTACAGCATATCCATGAACTGATGTCCAATATACTTAGACTCTATGAGAAAAATGCTACAGGAATCCAGAAAGAGATGGCTAAAGCAAGGAAAGTAAGGGTAGATGAAACAGACTCGAGAGTGAACTTCCCTTTGATATTTAAAGTGGTAAACAAATATTCTACTTCTGTTGAAAACCCCAGAAGCCTTAAGCAAGGCAGCTGCACTGTAAGTGAATTTTCTGTCCATTTTTTCTTACCTTTACTTGAAAACTGTGTAGTTCAGAGACAAGAGGGAAACATCTATACACTAAAGCTCTGTGTACATCAGAAAAAATCATCCCCCAAATGTATCACCAGCCCTACAACCCATTGGGTAACATATACCAACAATATATTCTGCTGACCCTTCGAACTCTGCTTGCACTTTAGACAAGCCATTGATCAGAACAGCAATGGTGCTTTGTTAATTACCACTGCTCAAAAGCATTGGTATTGATGACAGTGACTAGATACGCAATTAGTGCGGATAGGCCTGTACCACATTAGAAAAACCTGAAACGCTGCGACTTGGACAATAATGCACCTGTAGGATTTCCCAAGTTCTCCTACAGGGAAAACACCTTCCCTAAGAAATATCTAATTGCAAACAACAGATTTTTATGTTTCCGTGGTTTGGGGTTTTCTTTAACCTACCAAATCAGGTCGGTTTTTTGTTTTGTTTCGTTTTTCCCTTAACACAAACACCAGAGGGCGCAAGACCTTTAATTCTCCCCTTCCCCCCTTTATTTTTTTGCCTGTCACAATAAAAAGCGACATTAGAAAGCAGAGCTGTTGCTCTGCTTTACTTGATATACAAAGACAACCGGAAGCGTTTTTTTCCAGAAGACATTCTTCTCTAGCTACTACCCCAACATTCAGGCCTTAAAACACTATAGAGGATAGTCTGGTTCAGCTGGAACTTCCCCTAAAGTTTTCCAACATCAGTTCCACTACATTGTGTGGATAAGAGACACATATGGGTTTTTTCATCACATGACACATAGGCTCTAAACACGACTTGTAATAGAGAAAAATACTGCAGCGCACTGCATTAGAATTTGCACAAAGGCCCGATGTAGATGCCATCTATGGAAAACAAAAAGCAAAGGCAAAAAAATGCAGCCTGAAATACACATGTACATACAGGAGGTGTTTTACAGCAGCTGATCCCAAAAGCCTAGAAAATTAGGAAAAAAAAACCCTAAGGAAAAAAATCTTCCTCCAAAATAATTTCTGTTGAACCAGACAAAAAGTAGATTTCATTACATGACTAAAAAAATGCAGTTATCAAACAAAACAAGGCTGATACTGATTAAGACACTATGTATTTAGTGGAAGCACTAACTATATTACTAAAATTAGAAAATATACACAGTTTTTCTATTTCCTCAGCACTTTCCTGTGCTGAGGAATTATTATTATTATGCTTACAATGCATAATAATAATAAAGCAAAAGCAAAACAATCAAAATCACTTTTGACAGGATCTAGGACAGAAATAATATTAAACCAGCAGGAGCTACTGAAATCATGACTCTACTAAAGCCATTCACTCATAGGGTAGTGAGCTGCTACTAAATGGCCACAAGTATTATCATAAACATGACCGAAGATGAGTTTTGGTGTTAAGCAAGTCGAAATTCAAGGTCTACAGTAATCTACAACAGCACTTAACAATTTCAAATAAAGGTGAACATGTTTATGAACAATGGTTTCCAGGGAACCGGGGTCTTTTTGGGTTTTGTTTTTTTTTTTTTTTTTTGCAAGAGCTTAATAAAATACCTGCATTCATGTACTTCAGAATTTTAAAAAAAACCTTTCAACAATTTCAACAGTTAAGGAGCCAGTTATACAAAAGGACAAGGAATCAACCTGATTACTAGCCCCAGTGCAGTTCTGGCCAAAACAGAGAGGACAGCATGAAAATGAAAACGAAACTATAAAAATGAAAGATCTCTCTCAAATGTGATTTGATAAAATTATTATTCTGCTGAATAATCAAGCTTTTCTTATTTTTCCTTTAATTCTGCAAATTAGTACTGTCATACTGTACTAAATACACACATAAGTAGGAGTTAAACACAAAACCGTTGAGTCCCCTGTGCCCAGAGAAGGCTATGACACTGTGGAGAGTCCACGCTGGAGCGGGAAAGAGCGTGAAGAGTCCTCCCTGAGGAGGAAGGAACGGCAGGGACAGTGTCTGATGGGCTGACCACAACCCCCATTCCCACCCTCTTATGCTGCTGGGCAGGAGGGAGAGAAAAGGGGAGTGAAACTGAGCCCAGGAAGAAGGAAGGGGTAGGGTATACCAGCACAAGAGAGGACAGGGCAGAGAGGAGACTAACTGGGCCTTCCACCTTGTCCAGTACAGCTCTTCTTTCACTGACACAGATGTAAAATACCCAGGCTGCTGTATTAAAGGCAGCATTTCTCTGTCTTAGAAGCTTATCTTCTCAGCCAAGAGCTTCCACATTTCTACCTACTCCCCCAAATGTATTTATGCTATGCAACTCTGATAGGTTTAAAATGTATTGAAATTACCGCACAAGTGCAGATCAGCATATCATGTGCTTGATAGCATGACACTTTCTAAAATAGCAGAAACACTGCATGAATGCCATGTAGGCCCAGTGAGCATTCAGAGTGGGTACTTCCATAATCCCCAGAAACAAAGCGGTTCAACTGAAGCTCCTGCACATGTACAGCAACTACTACCAGGTCAAGAAATTGTAACAAGTGTCCTCAAATAAGGAAAACGGGAGGAAGGAAGGAGGGAAAAAAAAAAAAAAAAGAGGAACTTGTAGTGCCTTGTTTAACAGAAACATGGAAGACAGGAGGGTGAGACAGTTCCCAGTAGACATGGAATCAGCAAGTGCTGTGTAAAGGGCTTCACCAAATGCATGCAGGCGGATAAACCTCGCTTGCATGCTGCCACACAAACTTTGTTTCTGTTACTCCTCTGCAACTTGTATTTGGGAGGAACAATCCTTCATCTCCCAGTCCCATCACCAGCACCAGTAACACCACTGCCGAGATCAGTCCTACCAGTCCCTTACACAGTCGCCGCCGCCCTGCACCTCACTGCTCACCTACAACGTGATAACCAGGACACCGCCTCAGATCTGCCAGGAGCCTCTTGAGGATCCTCTACTGCAGTTACACTGTCAAAGAAGCCAAGACCCTTTTTAAATTATTTTTTTTGCTTTTTTAATAAAACATGTAAATTAATACTTAGTAAAGCTTCATATGCAAATGTATCCCAGACCCCTTGTATCATCCCCAGTCCTTGCATTTCAGTAGAACAAATGGCTGTAGAATCCCTCATGATCCCATTAAGCCCTGAGAAATGTAATCAGTGGAGTCACAGAAGACACTGCTCACCATATCAACACAAATCTGGAAAGGGACTCTTTATCAGGAAGTCTAGTGATAGGACAAGGGGTAATGGTTTTAAATTGGAAGAGGGGAAATTTAGATGAGATATTAGGAAGAAGTTCTTTACTGTGAGGGTGGTGAGGCACTGGAACAGGTTGCCCAGAGAAGCTGTGGCTACCCCATCCCTGGAGGGGTTCAAGGTCAGGCTGGATGGGGCTTGGAGCAACCTGGGCTGGTGGGAGGTGTCCCTGTCCAGGGCAGGGGGTTGGAACTCAATGATCTTGAAGGTCCCTTCCAACTCTGACCATTCTATGAAATTTTCAGTGTGGATGTCTGTCTGTCACATATGGGAAGACAGAAAGGCTATCAGAAAAAGTAACTGTGGCGTTACAAGCATCTGTAATACTTTGTACCTAGGCCACCAAAAAGTAACACAGAATAAGTGGAGAAAACATACCTCCACTACTTTTGCAGTCAGCTCGCCTTCAAAGAACTGCCTTTTACTTGCAATGCGAGTAAAAATTTATTTGAAAAAAACATTCACCATCCTGTTTGTTCTTAAACAACTCTTTTACAACAAGAAGCATGAAAGAGGCCTCTAGGTCCTACCAGCGTCCATCCAGCCCAGTGCTCTGCCCTCAACAGCAGCAACAGATGTGACTTAGGGAGGCAGTCAAAGCCCAGACTGTGGTAGTTCCCCTCATATTCTCTTTCACTACGCAAATGCACACAAGCATCTTCCTGACAGGAATATGGCCACTTCTGCAGGACAGAAGGGCATGAAGACGAGCACAGTGGCACAGACATCCTGGACTAATACAACCCCAGCTTGTTGTGAACCTTCCCATCACTTCCACGGAGTTCCAGTCTCAGCTCCCTGCCTGAAAACTCCTCCTTCCACACCTGTTCCAATGTGAAAGCCTCTACAAACTCCCCACTCAGCTCCCATCAGAGAGAATCAAAATTCTGCAGCAAACTCAGGAACCTCAGCACACCCCATCCCAAACATTTTCCCACATTCTCCTCAACTGTCAAGATGACTTTGAAGTAGCATCTGAAAATTGCTTGAGAGCACATAAATCTAAATCCAGCCTTGCAGGGTTCCAGTATCCCCCATCTAATACACACAGTCTCCAGACAGGAAGATACTCTTCCAGTGTGACCTAGTTAGAAAACCAGTTGAAACACCCTAATGATTATGGTTAACCCTAACAGTTCCAATACTTTAAAAGTAAATTAAGCTCATTCCACAACCCCGATAATTTCTACATATCAACTTTATTAAATTAAATCCTTTACAAATAAGATATTTTAGATCATTACATTTTTTTTTTGTTAAGCTGTATAATCTAGGTATTATCTACAAGTGAAAGATGTCTTCGGGACACATTCCATTATATTTCCAGATTACTGGAAGAAAGATAGAAACTCAGACATAAAAAAAATAAAAAAAACCCCAACACACAAACTTGTGAGAGATAATTTACTATCCATAAAGGAAAAATTAAACAAAACCAAACCAACTCTTTCTCTACCATCTACCATAAGAAGCATAAGTGGATTATTCCAAAACAGTCCTACTCAAAACACTTTGTGTCCTAGGTCTCCTAACTTCCACGGTATTCTTACAGCTCATCTACGCGTTAAAACAGTCACCTTGCACACTCCACTTAAGCAAAAGCACTTCTGCCCGGCACATGACACATTGAGCTATTTTGCCATTAACATGTTAACGCATCCTTTTACAGTATTAGGACTAAACTGAGATAAATTTGATGGGTCTTTTACAATTTGTCCTAACAAACATTTTGAGAAAGAGGGCAAGATCTGTTTCTACTTAGAAGAGACAAAGCCGTGCTCTAATAGCAGGACAGTTTTTCCTCAGGATTTCTTCTGGGCACTCTGGAGAGGGCACAAGTAGGGCTGACCATTATACATATTTTTTGTGGACTAACCATAATTAGATTATTACACATTTTATCAAAGTAAGAATACTTAAGAGCTATTCTCTATAACGAAATTTACATAAGGGGAAAAAAAAAACCCAAACCTTCTCAGAGGCTTTATACCACCAAAAAATGCAAGTTTCCTAAAATTCCTATACTGTAGGAGAGGAGGGGGGAGAAAATACCACAAAAAAAACCCCAAACCAACAAACCAACCAATACCCCCTATCCCCCCAAGCTATTTCAGCTGACTTCTGAAATGCTTTGAGTTCTATACTTCTTGTCCATTCCTGAGTTTTCTGCCTTGGAAAGGCAGACTGCAGTCTTGTATTTCTAAAAGCCCAATGTGAAACTACTGTCTAGTAAGTGAAACCATCCTCACAGGAAACCACAAAAAAGCACAGACTTCAGTAACCTGAAGAGCAGAATAGGGTTTTTTTTCCTAGACTTTTTCAGACCTAGTCCACATTATTACTTTACCTCAGATAAGTATTTCCTAAACTGTAGTTGACTGCTTGGTGCCAACTCGTCACTTGTTCTGGCAGAATGAGTTTAAAAAGATGACTTATTTTTCTGATAGTACATCATTATCATTGTAAAAGCAGCATTCATTACGCATGGAAGGTTCCATGGCAACACGAAATATTCCACATTACAGAATTCTGAAAAATCTTGAGTATATTGCACAGTTCACATTTAAAAGTCATCGTGCAGATCTGGAGAATATACAGTTTACAAAGAGCTGCATCACTGGTACTGTGCTAAGGAGAAGGTTGCTGATGAAAGGAAGTGGAGGGAGAATTGCAGTGCTGGAAGCAGGTAATTAATTCCCATACCAAAAAAACCCTATTCTTCCCATGCTATCGAGCACAGGAGTTGATTTTTATTTTGTTAGGATACTCTAACAGGTATCACATGCTTGGACAGCAATGACTAACAGGAAACAAGTGACTAGTTTTTACTGGGCAGAGATCCACCAAAAAAAACAAGGCGCACACACCACCACACCAGCTCTTCCACCAAAATAGTAAAAAGATCAGGGACACCCAAAGTTCGTTACAGCATAGGCATATTTGGGATAGATGATCCCATAATGCAAGAGCACTGATGGTACCCTATGTTAAATGCAGTCTGCTACAAGAGTAATCCTCCAGACCAGGTCTTAGTGAGCCCCAATATAATGTCACAGTTCAGTCTCAAACACGTCCCATTTTCTTTTCAACAACCCCTTTCTGCATGCTTTTTTTCCTCTCCACCTGAAATAAACGAGGGAGCAGCTAGAGTTCATCACCACAGGGTTTGGAAAACTAACACCAGCGTACTAATTTCTACTAGCAGACATAGTTGCGGCTCTAAAGCAAGGCCAAAGAAAGCAATATGACTGTAGAAAGTCAAGAAAAGTTCCCAAAGTTGGAACTCTGCAAAGAAGCCCAGAGAACTTACCACAACAACGTTTTTTTTAAAGTTAGTTATACAGAGAACTAATGAAATTATTCACAAACGCAGAACTTCACTCCCCACAGATAACAGGGGTCATGTTAAGAGCTGCAGTTCCCAGGGCACGCCATCAGCTCTCCAAAGCACGCAAATACTCACAGAACTGACCCATGCAAAGAGAAGCCGCACAGATATCTTTTAAGAGCTCTTTTTAAGATCTCCATCCAATACCCCCACTGAGCTATACCAGAAATCAAACAAACAAACGCTAAGGAGTATTTTACAACGTTACAGGAAACACAAGTTCCTACAGCAGAAAACAGAAATTAAGACAGAATGAAGTCGATAAACCCCGCTCCAAATTGCGCCTCAAACGAGGGGTATCATTCCGGCTGACCAAGGGCACTCGGCGCCATCCCGCAACCCCCGACCAAGCCCCACAAGCTCCACACCTGCCCCAGAGTGCATAAACCTCCCAGGCGCGTCCGTTCCGCAGCCGGGTCGCTCCCCACCCCCGCACGGCGGCTGCGAGCGCTCCCCGCCCCGCGGCGGACCCTGCCCCGCCGTC
>VXBW01005912.1:329-14433 GCA_013400375.1 Thinocorus orbignyianus | reverse complement strand
CCCCCCACCCCTCTCCTCTCCTCTCCTCTCCTCTCCTCTCCTCTGCCCCACACTGCCCCGCGCGAGGCCTTCCGCCGGCGGGGCCTGTGCCGGACCGCGAGCTCAGTCTGAAATCACCTCAGAAATTCAGTTTTTACCCTGGGTGCGGGGAAACGCTCACAAACCCGGCCCTGGAACAGCCTGACGCGGGCATCGGAGCTACGGGTCTGAGTGTTCGGGGTCGCTGGCCCCAGAGCAGCCGCAGCGCGTCCCAGGCCTCGGCGCTCAGCGGGGGGGCAGATTCTGAGAAGTTATTTATTTAAAGGGTGATAAAGATGAGAAATCATGCCGTTAGTTGGATGCGGGTGTCAGGATTGGCTGATGGCTTTGAACAGTTCTCACACGGAGTAGTGCAATGCCCTGACCTCCTTTTCAACATACTTGAGCATCACAAAAACACTCGGAATCCTCACTCTCGGAGAAATGACCAGCGACGTGAATCTCTCGGTTGGTGCCGTAACGACCCAGCAGCGCTGGGAGAACCTGGAGTGAGGAGCAGGTGCCGTACTCCGTGCCAGAACTAGGGTATTCTAACAGAAAGTAGTTGTCTTCTTGAGTGTGTGCCCTTTCCTAACTCGAACGAAGTCACATTTGACAGTGAATTCCCAGCAGCAGGGGACAATTGCTTGTATTCATGTTCATTTATTCAAAATGATTGCACCAGGTTATTTTAAGTAGCTGATAATTCATCTTTGTTGCTCTCTGGTCAGGGGAATGCAATTTACTGTACTGGGAAACGGGTTAAGCAATGCCCAATACCAGTTTGTACAACGTACCTGTCCTCACAAGTGTGCTTCATCCCGTGATCTGTACTCATTATGCTGTGATTTTAGTTCTGATGCAGTATGCAGATAAAATACTGAACAGTTTCTAAGACTGTCACATCAAGAGAAGGTTCAAAAGGGTCTGACTTCAGTCTTTTGCACAGAAACACACAACTTAAGAAGCAACATCAGAACTCTGCTGTCTCCTCCTCTGCTGCACAGCATCTGCCAGTTTTGATTTGCTGCACACCACTAGCTTTACTAACATCCTCTTTTTAAAAAAAAAAGTACAGGTAATACCTACATGACATTACTGAAGAGCAGCAGAGCCTTTACATCTTGCGTCCGATTGCCACGGTAAATCCACAACCAGTGTGACATCCTTTGAAGACCAGGCTTTGCCCTCATGCCTGAAGTTTCTTTACAGAAACAGTAAGATCATCAGCTCTGTATTCGTAGTACCACCACATTGTGGAAGCTTCCAAGTGGTCTGACGTCCCACTCCCATTCCACCAGCTGCAACACAGAAATTGCTGTGATAAAGCAGTCCAGCATTTTCCATATCCCATCTCCTGACCACGGTGCTGGATATTCCAAAGGGGCACAGCCCTGGCTAGACAAATAACCCACCAAGAAGAGGAAGGAGCTTCCTGACTTGCATTAATGATCAACAGAAGGAGCATAGACCATAAAACATAAATTAACTTCACTTTATAAAATACCTAACCACTTCTCCATGCTAATTCTGTTGCACCAACTTTTACTAGATGTTAGAAAAAATAGCTTCATTGGCTAATTTTGTGTATTAATTTCAAATACTCTCTTACTGTAAAAGGGTGAGCACAGCTACAGCTGTTTACACATGTGGATTCAAATTATATACTTGAAAGGCTGCAAAACCAGTTACTGCAATTCCAGCTTGTGAGAGCTCATGTAAGAAACCACCAGGCTACAACCAAAGCTGTCTCTTGACCACCGAAGACAGCTGCTTCTCCAGTCTGCCACCGTCCCAGCCTCAATCGATGATCCATGCTCCAGAATCCAAAGAAAGGCATTTGCAAGAGCAGCTGATGTGTGGAAGATCCAATTTGCCTAATCTGAGAAAAGTGTGATTGACGCAAACTCACCTGTACAGGTTTTCAACCCGCCCCTTCAATATTGTATATAAGGCCACCCCTTCCACAGACAGCAGCCATGTTCTTTGGAGAACTTTATTAAAATATATCCAAGAAGTAATCAAACATTTTCTAGTGAGTCAGGAGAAAACTGAAGTGAGAAAAACATCTGTACAGAGGACAGTGCTGTAAGTTTTTGTTTACATGCTTTATTTCAATGTTTCACAGTTTAGTCATTGTCTACAAAAATATATTTCTGAAACTCTGAGTCCTCTATAAAAAAGCTGGTCAGCAGCAGTGACCCTGACAAACAGAATGTACCTTGGGACAGTGAGCACCTCCTGTAAGCAGATTAGTGCGGCTAGGGCACTCCTGCCTCACCCTGGGAGACTTCTGTTCTTTGGGATTAAAGCTCTGCGCTAGTTCTGAATGAAGGCATTTAAAAAAAATAAAAATCCTTCCACTCCTGTACACTGCGCTAAGCCTGGGAGAGGAGCTGCGAGTCAGCACATCGGGCAGGAGAGTGCTAACAAAGGATGTGGCACCCGGGGGATGGAGCAGGCCACAGGGTACTTTAGTTCCGGTCAATTTCTTCTTTGAGCAATCTTTTCAGAACAGCCTTGGTCTGGTGAGAACAGGTTCAGTCCGTAAGCAGAGGTACCAGTGGCACACAGGCAGAGGAATTTTATAAGCACAAAGAGAGTCCTTCTTTAAGGTCCTGATAAGGGTTCTGTTCATTTTCACCTCAACCTTTTCTGCTGTAGCTTTAATCAAGGGGAAAACTGCCTTCATACCCAATCACAAGCCAACAAAGTATACAGAACAGAGCCACTACCAGTGCTGTCAGCTTCAAGGCCTTAGTACCCATAACTGGAAATGTTTCTTACGACATAAATTATTTCATTCCTATGCTTACTGGTCACCAGTATATCTAGCCACCAAAACTAAGATTTGAGAAACTTCTGTCCCCCAAATGAGATCTTTCCACTCCTCCTCTGCTCAGTTACTTGACCAGTCTATAGAGATACTTGCAGTTAAGGAGAAAAAAAACATTGCTGCCTCTTTTAAAAAAATAAATGTATCTTGCATTGTGCTCTAGAAGAGACAAGGTCAATGTACTCTGATCCTCTGTATTCACAAAGTTCATAACTAGAAGCCCCTTACCACAAAATAATCAGAGACCTGAACCTTTAAGCAGGGCAGGAATTTTCAGCAGCAAACAAGGACAGAGTAGTTATTGACAGGCTCCTTCCCTAAAGTGGTGACAGACAGGGAAGATGAGCTCTCAGTCCCTGAAAACTTTTCCCATCTGCCTGCCAGAACAGCTTTCTGAGCTAGTAGCTTGTAAAATTTAGATTTCCTAGAGGTTAGAGAACTCAGGAAAGTGCTGCTGGTTATTTTAGGTACAGCTGCAATCAAAGTGCTTCTGAGCTCCAGGCTTTTGTTCAGAAAAAGTTCTCCTGTAACTTGTGCCTACCACCAGTCCCAGTCCAATCTGCTAAACCTGAGCAGCCAAGGAGGTATATGAATTTTAAGTAGAATCAGCATCATCCATGAAAACGCAGAAGCCGAGAACCTTCACCGAAACAAATATCTTACAAAAAAAGACACTCAGCACTAGAGAACTAGTATCCTCTCACTAATGCTAAACAGTTGAAGTGTAAAATCTGTAAGAAAACACCTGAAGTTTACCTCTTGCCTATTTTTCTTTCTTAAATTGCTGGGGGAGAGTGGGAGGGTGGAAGAGAATGGAACAGATCACTGTATCAGTAGTAAGCCATTATATGAAGCCAGTATTGGAGAAAAATTTAAAACGAGCAAATCTGAAAACTTAGTGACTGCAGAAGCTTTCCTCGGCACCCAAACTCTTAACAGCCTAAAAAGAGGATTTTGTCCACACCTCATGGTGTATTTTCAGTCTGTTCCCAGTTGTTCAGGTTCCAGTGAGAGAAACACGGAGGGAAGAACGGAGGGAGGCAGACAGACCCACAGGTGCCTCCCAGACAGCCCCTACTGTAATGTATCCACACAACATGAAAAATCCATCAGGAATTGTTACATCTTCTGCATAAAAAGACTATAACTAAAGTGTCACAACAATTAAAGGAAGATTTGGAATTAAGGAAAATCTTCTCCTGTGGAACCCATTTTGCCAAAGACTCCATAACCCTCAAAGAAGTAATTCATATTCAATCATTTGGGAAATGGGAAAAGACTTGAGAGCAGCCAGTCCTGCCTTGGCTTCAGCTGACAAGCTGAGAGTGTTCTTTCTCCTTTAGCATCACAAAGCATCCTGTGAAAACCCACTGCCCACTACTGGAGATGCAGCATGTGATGGCAGAGCTGAAGTCGAGTAATTTGGTCTCTACTTCTGCCTTTTCCATCAGCACAGAGACAGTGCCACTAGCACTGGTATGTTACTTCTAGTTCTTTTTGTTACACACACACACACACACAAAAAAAAAACCCACCCTGTAGCACAAAGCTTAGAATTCTAACATGGCAAGATAAATACCTTGTGGATAAACATGGCCATACTGTGTGTGAGGAACCAGCAACTGAAGCTGCAAATTATTGCCACTTGCTGTCTCCCAGTTCAAGTTTTTCCCATTTCCACATTCTCTTGCCTTTTCCAAGTTACACAGACTCCGGGGCAAACTATTCTGAGGCCTCACAAGCACAGTGGCCACCAGAACACATTTGATGATATTTTAATCCCTTGAGACTGTTAATTTTATCTTCAGGCCTAGTACTGCATACACAAAACTTTGTATGGTCAAGAACTAGCAATGCCTGAGCTACATCTTTTCTCACAGGAAACCTTAATTAAAACAAGCAAAGTAATACTCAGAGCTCAGCCTAGGCTGCGTTCTACCAAGGGCATAATAAAGACAATAGTCACAACTTCTCCAATCCACTAATATTTTTCTAATATTCCCCATGGCTACATTTAGAGAGGTTCAGCCAAATTAAATTTAAGCTGCAAATGAAAAGCGTGCACTGAAGTCTAGTGTCAGGAACACTGAGGGCCATCCCTGATCAGGCAGCTCCGCTTCTGTTTCCAAATACTCAAGGCCAGTTCCCTGCCACAAACAAACGAGGCAGACACACAGGACAAAACCATTGGTTAAACCAAGGATTTCTGAGAGGAGGCAAGGTCACTGCTGCCCTGCCCCAGAGAAGGAGAAAGATTCATTGAGAGATTAAAACTAAAGGGTTACAAAATAAAGGCAAGAGCTAAAGTTTGCCAGTAATGAAATGCATTCTCCTGTCCTGCATGAACAGGAAACAGTCTCTGTAGGGCGTTAAAGAAGGTCCTAGGAGGAAAACCCCCCTGCTTTTTTCTGCTGCCAGAGGAGGAGAAAAAGATGCTGCTATTGGTCAGCAGGAATCTCTCTGTCAGCATCCAGTTTGCTCGTCTCTCCTGGGGAAGGGCTACGTGGTGCAGAGTGAGAGACAGACGGGATCCCATGAGCTACAATTCCTTCCACCACTGGCGGCTCTGGTAGCCCAGGGGTGGCTACTCCCACTACTCCTGGAGGAAACCTAAAGCCAACAGAAACATAGAAATTACCAACTTGTCCAACAGAGTCACACAAGGGGAAAGGAGCTGTGCCTTCAGGCCCCTGCTGAATACAAATCCCTTTTTCTAACAGAAACACTCAAAGATCGAACACAGGAAAAGTCTCCAGAGCTGAAGAATAGCAGTGATATCCTAATACCGAACGACCCCTGTTCTCAGACAGGCAGCAATGGTCTTGGATCACGTACTAAGCATTTGGAAAACAGGTACAAGGTTTATCTCCAGCACAAAACAGTGTGAGGCACTGTATGAAGGTACCCTGAAGAGCTGGAATTCCCTCCCCATCAGCAAGAGTGCAAGCTGCCCAGTTGTCCTTCACTGGGCTCTAAGATAGAAAAAGTAAGGAGCCGAACTAATAAACCAGCTAGATCTAAGATGAAAAACAGGAGAGTGATACTCACTAATTGCTAAAGAACCATTCTTCCATTCTACCTCCCTGTGCCTTCTCCATAAATGTCTGAACCTCAGCAGTCTCAGAGAAGGGAATATATTTCCTACTTTGCAGATGGGAAAAAAACCAGAAAGGAAGCAACCTGCCCACAATTACTTGACAGGTCTGTAATAGAAATGTTAAGATTCTGGGAAGAGCTCATATATGGAGTATGTAAGAACAGAAACATACCTCCATGCAAGTACAAGGAGTTCTCAAAGCCAAAGAGGAATGTTTGCCTACCTCAGTAGGAAGATAGGCTTGGAAGCGGTAACTTCGGATAACCTATATGTCTCACCTGTAAGCTGCAGCTCCGTTGAGTTCTGGATGGACAGCTGCAGGATCAATACTGGACCACTGAGCTGCTAACAGCAAGTACTCCTTATTAACACAGTTCCTCAAAGCATCAGGTATGTGACCTGCAAGAGCACCAAGAATGACAAAAAAACCAAAACCAGGACACAAGTAGGAGGGGCTCATTCCCTGAGCCATTTACAAAGGAAAACAGAATGAAAGCGTGCAACATTTTTTCCATCTACCTCCACAGGATAACACTGGGCTGGGGAGACTCTCCTCTGACAACCGGTCTCTGGAGAAGAAAATAAATTGATCCTTCCTTCCCACTTCTGTGATCTCATGGAAATTACTGGCCAGAAACTGCAATTGGAAGCCTTTCCCCCAGAGACAATAAGCACTACTCCAGAAAAGAGTTGTACCATATAATCATCAAAGGAAATATTACAAAGTATTTGGAAGAGGCACTGCGTACAAGGCTTTCCCAGGGAGGGAAAGTGCCACTCCAGCATTAGTTACAAGGCCCTCAGAAGGCAAAGAGACAACTATCAACTTACACTACAGTGCCAGAAACCAGTGACTGAGTCTAAGTTTTCAGAACAATCAGCACAATCCTTGCAGTGAACTAGCAGCAGCTGCAGAGCACACAGTCCTCTTCATTACCTGTAATAGCTCTGCGGATCTCTTTAGCTGCATCTTCTCTGGACTCAATGGAAGCCTGCTCGCTGTACCAGGCAGTGTGAGGGGTGCAGATCACGTTGGGTGCATCTTTTAAGGGCCCCTGAGCAAAGCTGGGGGGGAGGAGGGAGGAAGAAGAAAAAAAAAAAAGTTTCTCTCCAGAAGTGATAACCTCATCTGTCCTCTTGGTTATCACTGTAACTCAAATAACAAAAAAATGACAGAATTATCCAGCGTAATGAGTCACAGGACAGCAGAGGCATGCAGGTGCAGCATTACCTGAAAGGCTCAGACTCATGCACGTCCAGTGCTGTTCCTCTGATTCTGCCCTCTTTCAAGGCTTGTGCTAACGCTTTCTCATCCACCAGCCCTCCCCGGGCTGTGTTCACCAAGAAGCAGCCCTGGCGCATCTGGAAGAAGAAAAATAATAAATGGGTTGAGAATGAGACTTTTCACGGAAGCTAAGTGAGTCTTGGGAAGTCTACTGGAAATGAGCAGGAGCCTGCAGTGATTAGATGAGGCCTGGACGAACTAGGAGTGATCTCACTGCAAAGCTAACCACAGGGGAAATGCCTGCCAGCAATGCTTGAGAAACTGCCTTTAAAATGAACAAACAAAACCACCAGACAACAAGGGCAAAAAGTGGACCTCTCAAGTTCTACACTCCATATTCATCCTACTACATTAAAAAATAAAGAGAACATGAATCAAGAATCCAGCTATACAAAACTGGACAACTACATCCAGATGTCTCTCATGAAAGCACTCAATTCATAGACTAGTGGAGTAGAGCCCGAGACTGACTTTGCAGTGGGCTTGGACGGAGAGGCTTTGGGAGAGCTATGCAAAGAAACTTACAGTCCCAGCCACACCACATCTGGCTCTAACCAGCACAGTCAATTATGCATTTTAAAGGTAACTTGAAATTACTGAATCACCTAAAATGTTCTTTATAAATTAAATTACTTGGCAAAAAGAGCCAATTCTATTCTTCTCTTAACATGAAATTCTATACAGCACAAAGCACAAGCACCCAGATCCACACGCTCCCAGCCTCCAAAGGCAGCTGGAGGCACATGACAGAGGCAGCAGGATTCACACGCTCTCAGCCTCTGTGAAAGCAGCAGTTTCTGTTTGCATTCATTTCCACAGCGCTCTGTGGGGGAAATCAAGCTCCTGCTGCACCTGTTTAATAGTGAAGTCATTGATGAGGTGATGGTTATGTTCATTCAGGCTGCAGTGCAATGTGATGCAATCGCTGTGCATTAGTAGATCCTGCAGGGTTCCTACTCGTTGTAAACCCAAGGATCGCTCCACTCCATCCGGCAGATAGGGATCATAGAAAATCACGTTGAAGCCAAAGGACTTGGCTCGCAGAGCCACTGCCTGTCCAACTCGGCCTTCACAAAAGAAAACCCACAATCATCAAGGAAAGGTAAAACAAATTTTAAAGACAAGATACTGGGGCAGACTGGGAGCCTACGCTGGAGTTTACTGCCAGGGCCTAAGGTACTGCAGCCCTGGAAACCCCTCAGATTGCCACAGGGATCCAGAGCAGGTTACTCTACGCTGATCCTATGTGTCTAATTCTAGTCCTTCCCCATGCAAAAGCCAGAGCTGTTTCTCAAACCAAATCTGGACCCTGAGTCAGAAGCAATAACAATCTGATTACAAGAACCTTGAGAAAGAATTGGTAGCTTTCAGGTGGCTTTGTTACTGATACTGAGCCTAGCACACAAGGAAACAGTCCTTGAGATCTGTCTCAAGATCTGCGCCAATTCTTCTAGCCATTTGAATATGAGGAAAAAATCCCCAATCCCATAATACAGACCCAACTCTTAAAGATATCCAGCATCACAGAATAGGGTAGTAACATTCCTTATGAGTCAGTGTGTTTCACAATAAACAGCTGTAAAATTATCACTTTTTTTTTTTTCAGTCTATGACTCTTAGGATCCCAAAAACTTTCACGGTTCATTTTTCAATCTAACAATTCCCATCACTTACCTAGTCCAATGATGCCCAAAGTCTCCCCACGGATACGCACAGCGCCTCCAGCCACCTCTCGAATCTGTTCTACACTGGAGGCTCGATTCCCTTCCCGCATCGCCTGATGTAGCCAAGTAACACGGCGATAGAGGTTCAAGATGTGGCAGAGGGTGGAGTCAGCAGTCTCCTCTACTGAGGAGGAAGGGATGTTGCAAACTGCAATGCCTACAAAGCCACAGAGGTCATATGAGATTTTTAGCATCACAATGCTAAAACAACATAGAGCTCTTGAGGCATAAGTGCTGAAAGATAATTCAGTGCTCCAGAACTACTGCCAAGAAACACAGGATTCATTTCAGAAGCTCATTCTACAGCAACACAGATCCACCCAGCCAGCTTTTTAACCCCAAATATCATTCTTTCCTAATAAATATCCATTTGATTGATAACAGTCACCAGAAAAAAATCAAACAGGCTGAAATGAGAAAACTAGGTCATACACGTGATGTAAGAAACCGACTGTTTTAGAAGACCTGCATCCAAAAAGATGTACTCATTCCAGAGATACTCCTAACAGATTAACTGGCAGACTGTAGAAGAATTAAGACAGATGGTTGAGCTCCTTCATGCCTCACAGTCCAGATGCTCACTGCAAGCACCAGCTTCCCCAGAAGCAACAATAAGTAACTAACTCATTAAATGCAGAGAGAAGGCACAGGAGCCTCTCTAAATCCATTTGAAGTTACTCTTAAAAATAGCAACACATAACACTCCCACTCCAGAATAACCACAAGGTGCTGTAAGCCCCATGGTTGGACCTATCAGGTAGATTACTAATGCAGAGTTGAGGCTTTGGAAACACAAATTACTGTCAAAGAAAGGGAAACATGGAAAAATGTAGCAAAATCTGGTCATTCCTGAGCAATCTATGAGAAGAAAAAGGGTGAGGTGGGGGCTGGCAACATCACTGCTGCTATCCTCCATTCAACAAACCAACAAAGAAATAAAAATAACTAGACGAAAAAATTATCTCTTCCCAAATATAACCCTAGCCACCTGCCAAGCCAAGGAAATTTCCTCCTCAAAAGTCCACCACCTATCTAAAAACTAGGAATTAAAATCTAGGCAATGGTTGAAGGCACGTGGAATTCAGAGATACATCACTCTTACATGAGCCTATTACAGAGGTGACATTCAACTAAACCTAGAGCACACCCTCCCAAGAGAACTAGGAGAGCAATGGCCACACACAGTCCCAGATATCTGACTCCTTTCCTCTACCAAATCCTTTGCAATTACACCATAATGCCACACAGACAACTTGAATGACACAAGGAGTGGAGAAAGGGAAACCTAATTTCTTGTAGTCTCACTGGTTACCATCTCATTCAACTTCAGACAAGCCATGTGCATTCATCTCTTACATAGCTAGACACAAATTTATGTTTACGTGCAACATTATGCCTAAATATAAGGAAAGAGAAACACACACGACAGCCCTTTGGTCTGATTTGAAGATTCAGAACACAGGAGGAACAGTATCTTACCTCAGAATGAATTAAAGGGCCCAAAAATCATTAATTGTCCACAAAAAAGCAAATCCAGCCTGCATAAGGGTCATCATCATTTTGCTCCAAAGCAAAAGTGGAAAGCAGCAGTCTGACGGTGAAAGGACTTTGACCCATTTTTCCTTGGGTTAATGAATGTGGAGTGGGGGGAAAGAGAAAGCTCTGAATCTGAATGAACCAATCAAAGATATGAATGGTGACTTTAAGTAGAGAACCCTAAGAGCAGACCAGGTTCCAAACTGAGCCCAAAAACGTAACGGCTGGATGAGACCCAAAGACCCCGCCAGGAACTCCTGAGATTATTCAGTTGAACCACTCAGATGAGAAAACTCTTTAAACCTAATTCAAGCACTAGACAAATAAACACTCTTCATTTCTTGCAATTCGTCTGTTCTTACCAATCTGGAAACTGCAATGCCTATTTCAATTTTATATATAAATACTTGCATTGTTTTAATGTAATGCAGATCAAATTAACCTTAAGAAAGGTTTCAAACCACTGACACAAACCTAAAAAAGAACAGATGATCCACCTCACCTAGAAGACTGCAAAGTCCAAAAGTCCCATTGCCTCAAAGTCTCATTGTCTCATTGTTTAGTAAACAGCAGCTTTTCGTCACCTGATCCAAAGACTCTTCAGATGCCTAGGGCTCTAAAGGGATCACTAGTAAAATATGAATCGGAACCTACCTGCACTCACTTATCGAGCATTTACAGTGAGTTTATCCTGCATCAGCATTTGCAGGCTCCTTTCAGACACCAGGGTTTGCTCAGTTCTTTCTTCACCAACACCACAAAGCTGTCTCACCAAAAGTTATCTACACACTGTATGCAGGTTTCTGAATTCCAAACAATAGCCAAGACCCCACCACCTACAGCAGAGCACTCTGAGAGCTGCGAATCCTTCTTTCAAGCCACCTACCAGCTCCGACATCGGTCAGCTTCCTAAAGATGCCTGAGACTAAGCAGCTCCAGATCTTTTTACATAAAGTTTTTAAACACGCTGAGCTATAAAACAGAAAAACACGTACAGAGTTCCACTTCACATTCAGTTCTGATTGCAACACAGCCCTAATGGTGTCATCATACCTAATTCTGCAGCAGATTTGATGTCAACATTGTCATAGCCACTGCCAATACGCACAATAACCCTGAGGGCTTTGAATTTCTCCAGATCCTGACGAGAAAGTGTAATGGTGTGATACATCAGAGCTCCTACTGCCTCATTCAGCACCTACAACAAAAAAAGAGTCCAAATCAGTCTCTGCTTTGGTTACTCTCAGAGGCAGAGCTCTGTGTCCCAATGCTCGTAAATTTCCTCATGCACCTTTTCATGGATTTCCTGAGTTGACTGAGCATCACAAAACGCCACTGTAGCAACATCCTTCAAGATGGGCATCTCCACGGTGCAGTCTCGTCCATCCAGGAGTGCAACCAGTGGCCGTGCTGGCATCGGGCCATTCACAATCGGAGGCCGTATGCCTGTTAGAAAAGTCAGCAGGAGCAGTTACATGAAAGACAAGAGTTCTGGAACCCTCGTTCGCTAGTCCAACAAATCACTAGCTCTGTTAGAGTTCTGTTGTATTTAGGAAGGGGTTAGCAAAAGCAAAAGAAATAAATAGGAAACGAAGCCAGGGGGGAAAATCGCATACTCTGCCACAACTATATAAAGAAAAATAAAGCCTGTTTTATCAAAAAGGAGACAATAGAAGCACGCCATCCAACTCTCGGCTCCTGAAACCTCATAAACCCGCTCCCCTCGCCGACCTGCCCTCCCTCCCGCGGCAGCGCGCCCGGGCACCGGCTGTTTCCCCCGAAGCAAGCACAGCGACTCCCACGCTCGGGGGGGTCCGCAGCAGCTGGCACCGGCGCCCCCGGCGGGGGCCCGCCCGCGGCCACAAGGCCCGGGCCAGCTGCCAGCATTGCTGCTCGNCGGGGCGGAGCGGGGACCGACGCCCCCCCCAACCCGCGGCCGGGCTCCTCTCGCCAGCGCTCCTGGGAGCCGCGAGTGCCGCCGCAGAGAGACGCCTCTCCGAGCCCCGGGGTCTTCAGCCCCAGAAGCTCTGACAAACGCTCACCCAAGTGGGAAAAACCACAGGGGTCCCTGTGCCTTCCTGCAGAGCGCGGCTCCAGCAGCTACCGGCCCGGCAAGCGCAGGGCCAGGGGCACCGAGCCCGCTCCATGCGGGGGCGCCTGTTCCCTGCCCGGGATGTGCCGGTGGAGGCTGGAGCCCACACCCCGCCCTGGAGAAGACATAAAGCCCTGCTGCTTCTGGCCCTTCTGCACTCTAGCACCACCGCGGTGGGTCATCTTGTGAGTGGGGGCCTATGCGTGTTCCTGTGTGTCCCCCGAGGCCACTGGAATGTCAGCTGTCTTGGCGAGGAGGCACATGAACTCTCTTGGAAGGGCAAGAATGAAAAGCAGCAATGAAAGGCAGTGGCACAGTTTGTAAAGATCCAGTATGTCTCTAGTTCTCAGAAACTCGATCACAAGGAATTTCCAGCACAGGCCCAGGCTAAAGAAGAGGGACTGTTCATTACTGCCTCATCCATGCAGAAAAGAGACACTGGAGGCCTGGCCAAAGCTGAGAACGTGGGCTTTTTCTGTCTGGCTGTGCTCTCCCCCTGCAGTAGTTCTTGGAAACTGAAGTCTAGTCCAACCTAAGAGTCCTCAGCAAGTGCTTGATAATCAAGTTTGCCATTCACAGAGCAGTGCCTTGGCTCCCCAGGGACCTGTCTTTGCATGTCATGACTGTAATTCCACAAATCCCAGATCATGTACCTTTCTTCAGAAAAGCACAACAAGCACAAGCAAGAGTAAATTCAGAAAATACTAACTACAGAATCAGCACGGTGAGCTCTGAGTAAATTGTCTCCCCCCAGCCTCCCTTGCCGATCTTGCTGTTTATCGTGTTCCCCAGAAACTCCACGGCGTCCCTGGGAGAGCCTGATCAAGAGGCACATCCCTTGCTGTACCTGACCAGGGTGTAAGGCAACAGACATTGTGCTGACTGCAGCCAGGGTGTAAGACAACAGACATTGTGCTGACTGCAGCCAGGTTACACGCAAGATGCAGCAAGCAGCCAGCCCGGGGGCGGCGGGGCCCTGAGCAGCAGGCCAGCCCGGGGACAGGCCTGCAGATGGCCGCTGCCATGGGCCCTCTGCAGGGTAAAAATTTTTCCTAATAGCCCTCTATACCCTCCGTGGGGCAACTTGAGGCCATTCTCCCTCTTGTCCTGTTGCCTCTCCCTTGGGAGAAGAGACCGACCTCCCCCTGGCTACACCTTGCAGGGAATTCACAGAACTACAGAATGCTGTGGGGTTGGAAGATCATCTGGAGATCATCTCCTCCAACCTGCCAGAGCAGGTCCACCCAGAGCAGGTCCCACAGGAACGCGTCCAGGCAGGTTTTGAATGTCTCCAGAGACAGAGGCTCCACCACCTCTCTGGGCAGCCTCTGCCAGGGCTCTGCCACCCTCAAAGTGAAGAAGTTCCTCCTCATCTTGAGATGGAACTTCTTGTGTTCAAGTTTGTGCCCATTACCTCTTGTCCTGTCCCTGGGCACCACTGGAAAAAGACTGGCCCCCTCCTCCTTATAAACACCCTTTAAGTATTTATAGGTGTTGATCAGATCCCCCCTCAGTC
>VXBW01005908.1:349371-379119 GCA_013400375.1 Thinocorus orbignyianus | reverse complement strand
GACTCCGGCGATATGAAGAAAGTTTGTCCTCCCCTCTTGTTGCAGCTGTGGAGAAACTGTCTCGGGAGGTCCAGCAAATTAAAGAGAGCATGTCCCACTCCCCACCTGTACAGGCCAGCATCTCAGCTATTAGGAGCAGACATTTTCCCACTCAGGACAGAGAATACAGAGCATACACACCCTGAGGCACCCTGTGGTTATACTTGCGTGATCACGGAGAGGACATGAGGAGGTGGGATGGCCAGCCTTCTTCAATCCTACGGGCACGGGTACAGGAGTTGCAAGGGAAAACAATGGTGAAAAGAGATTCCTCCTGGAAGAGTGCTGCCCCAGTTTCCAGTGGGCAGCTCCCCAGACAGAGTAGAGCGGGCTGGCACGTGGCTCTTTGTTGCCGCTGAGGCCAAACCACAACAACCTCTCAGATAATATTTAATTTTTTTAGCAGTGAATTAATCAGAAGACCAAAGGCAAAGAAGACTGAAAAATCCCACCAAAATCCTCCTGGCATATTTACTAGCATTAAATCTCACATAATACAACCTGATGTCTCTCAAATCTGTCAACATTACAGATTCAGAAACATTTGTCAAGTATTCTAAACACCAATAATTTTCCTGTGATACTGAGCATCATTGCTGATAATCGTGGTGCAACTGAATTCTAACCAGTATCCCTTCAAAAAACAGTTGCAGCCAAAGGAGAACAAAAAACCAGCAGAGGACAAGCAAAGCACAGTCTTAGCAGAAATTCCCCTGTGGAAGATATCCATGGACTCCACAGTGCAGTCTCAGCTAGCACCCCTCACCTTCTTCATCTACGTTACCTCTCTTGTCCAGTGGGATCTTGAAATGGAAATACGAGGCTCGCAGCTAGTCACAAGTGAGAGTTGTTCAGTTTACTGGGGGAGGCGAGTATTGAAGGCATGCTAGCTAAGGTACTACCTGCACAGAGCGTGTGCTACTCCAATCATCTCCACAGAGATTCCTCATGTTTCTGACATCTGCCGTTTCCTCCAGCCTGCAGCCTCATTATCTTACACAGATTCAATGCAAGAGCCCAGTTTCCATCTCGGAGGTCAGCTTACACTTTTCTCCCTTACACAAACTCACACTTGACATTTTGTTCAAAGAGAGCGATTTTCAACAGTGGCTGGAGAAAGACAAATGAGAAAGTTTCTGCTGGTGTGAAGCAAAACTAAGTTCAACCCTCTCCAAATGTTCTGGCTCTGCCAAAAAGCATCCACACAGACTCAGTGGGATGAAATTATCTAAAGAAGATGGATGAAAGCCAAATAAATATCTGAAGCTGCTACAGAGGACAGCAAGATGCATCTGGGAAATAGGAAGGGTTTGATATCAGAGAGATATTAAAAAGCCATACTGTGGTTGAAAGGCCCAGGTGTAGGAGGAAGACCAAAGTGCTCAGGACAGCCACTCAGTAAGCTGCTGTTACAGCTACTTGGGAAGGACCGAGGAGATATAATGTGCACAGTCTTTTGCAGGCAGATATGAGCTTATTTTGCAGGAGCCAAGCAGAAGCCATTCTGCTGTGACAGCACACCATCGAGCGCTCGGCGGAAAGCCTCGCTGCAAAGCAGTGTGCATTTCATCAGGCAACGTACCATTCTGACGTGGCCACAAGTCCTCAGGCTGACCCACACTGCAGGCTACAGTAAGCTCACATCAGTTTGCAAATGGGCGTGCACATATGCTCACAAAGAAACAAAAAGAACAAAGAAGAAAGATTTCAAGACCAATGTGCAATGAATCCATCAGCTATGGGGTAGGATGAGCTGAGGTGTGCAAGATCAGGGATGGACATCAGACCCTGACAAGCAGCTGTGAAAAGTTAACGTGAAAATAGAGCTTATGGTGTGGGGGGACCAACGCTGGACGTGCCCATTCAGAGACAGGGCACCATGAAGCCTCAGATTCATAATGGACACTTCTTTTGGAGGCAGTTCTTTAACTAAGACAGGTTAAACATTACAAGTGTGAGAAATACAGTATAGTACACGTCTTCATGGAATTACTTCTGTGACAACAATCGAGTACCTTTTTCTTCTAGTAATTTGAGCAAATGCAACACATCTGTACCACCAAGCTCATCTCAAAATCAACATAACTCAGGTACAAACAGCTAGCTTCAGTCCCATATTCCAATACAGCTGGTATTCACGTACACATACCTGCATTTAAGTCCAATTTACGGTATTTTTAAAAGAACTTGCATAATACATTAAAATGTTTCAACAAAATGATACAGATTGGAATTCAAAAATTGCTATGACTCAATCCTTTTGTGAGTCTTTGTCACAAGTGACACCCTTCTTACTTGTCTTCTTTTCATTCTCACACGTACAGAGACCTTTAGGAACAGACAGATCCTGTTGCACAGATTTAGGCATGTGCACCAAGTTTGGCATACAAATATAAATTTGAACAGGCACCCATACTTGTTAAGGGTCTGGTTAAGCATTCCAGTTGCACAATGCTAAATTGGTGCTCTCTTATTGAAATCCATTTTTCATCTTCACAGAGCTGAAAAAACCCCTACTTTATGTATTTATCGTAACTGCAGCAATGGCATCTGGAACCCGTAAGGCATGTTACATTTTGTGAGCATCTTCATTATTTTTTGTGCTGATTAAATTGGGTGCAATAGTGAGAACACATCAACTTCATTCAGGCAACTGGGGGAATGGGACGAATTTACAAGGACAAAAGCAGCTGTAATATACAAGCTTGGATGAGAAGATTGGTCAAAGCTGTTAAGGAAAGAAAAAAGGAAACCCCACAGCAGCGCTTCTAGAGATTGTTTTTTGAATGGCCTGAAGCTTGATTTCTAATTAATTTCCAACTTTAAGTTTACAGCTCTGAAAATCATCATCTTAGCTGACACACAAACCAATTATTGACTTTACAGATGCCTAAAAAGGAGAAACAACAATTCAAGCCCCAGTAAGATGATGAAGGCAAAGCAAATGCTTTGAGTACTCACCTTAGGCACCCAGTGGCATTGCGCAGCACCTGTGATGAATGGAGCTGTATTTTATGATCATCCTGGAGTGGAGAGTTTTCCCATCCAGAGTGAGGGATGATCACTGCATTGGTCAACACTGTGAGGGCATCCTGGATGATTGGCATTTTCAGTGCATCACAGGAGGACAGGTTCCAGAGAACCCCTACAAACAACGCAAATGACTAACAATTAATACTTCTGCAAAAAAGATTGAATAGTTTTAACTTCTTAAAAAGCCCTGAAACATTTCACAGCATTGGTGTGCTTTAAAGGGAAAAGAGTCTTTGGCTGAATTCTCTTCTGAATGCCTTTATGAAAAGTAATACTGTATTTAAAGGAACAAGATCTTCACAAAGATATTTATACTCACTTCTCTATGACCTGCTGTTGGTAAGCTTTATTGGCACATCTACTATTTTTGAAATACCTATTATTTTGCTGGTTTTAGTTAATGCAAACCCCAATATGGTTGCCTTTTTTTACATTAATCTAGACAAATGTACATGATGTGCATGACAGAAGTACAAAATCAGGATGCAAATCTCCCCCTTCAAGGTCCAAACTACTTCTCATGCAAGACATGTGGCTCCTTTGTGAAGAAGTTCTATTTTGGAAATGAAGCAGAAAAGAGTGCTCTGATGGCAACAAAACAGTACTTTTGGGTTCCAGAACTAGTCATAAGCCCAAAAAGCAGAAACAAATATGCAAGAAGCAAACATAAGAGCTCCAACTAGCAAAATGCTTAAAAATGTGTATGCATACATTATTTTCTATTCAGTCTAGGATCTTGCTCATTAAAAGTAAGCTCACATAAACATCATGACAAGTTGCGATTCGGCAATAGTTGAGATGCCCAGAAATATTCTTTAAGCTCTTTTCCTCTATTTAAAACCCACTTGACACTGCACATGAGGTTTTGCTCAACAGACTGCCATAGTAACAGGCAAGTTCCAAATAAGAATCCAAACAAAAACCTACATATTCCTCCAAAAGCCAGCACGTGAGGTCTGGTTTCACTAATTGGAAGTTAAACCTTCACAGTAAGAGGGTGAAGGGATCACCAGAATAAATTATCTGCCATACCTTTTCCCAAAATGATTCTAAGTCAAGGCAGAACCAAGCAAAATGGCACTGCCCAGTAAGCCTGACACAGTCTTCAAAGATTTTGGACCTCATACACAATTGTAAGGAGTAAGACAGTCTTCTTCCACCCTAGAACAATGCCTTTTACCTAATTTTAAGTCTTTGAAAACTACCAACCACATTAATGAAAAAACCCCACAATTTTATTCTGCAAGTTGTAATTTATTCTCAGAAGTCATGGATTCCGCTCCTTGCTGAGGTTGGCATTTTAAGTGTCTCCTTGCACCCCTCTTTAATTAAGGATTTGCAATTACTAAAGGACAATGGCAATTCACTTCCTATTACTTTTGCTGGGGATGACCTGGAGCTAGACTTACGTCAAGCCCAAGAAGATGATCAATTCTCTTGACTTTCCAAGGGAAAGTGATTAAAAAACCCTATCTTATACCTGAGGCAGCTTCCATTATGCCTTCACTCTTCTCCTTATGACTGTGAACGTATTTTTCAAGCATGTGTGCATTACATGCCCTTTAAGACTGCAGTAAGCAGCTGGGCACTGAGGTAATTTGCCACTTTTCTCTGAAAGCTCTGACTGAATTGAGTCTCTAAGCACAATGAGTAAGTCTGGAATAGCCTCAGAGGTGCCACCACTGACCCCTAATTCATTTACATGCCATCAGCTGCCCAGAGGAAGGGACCAGACTCGGTGTATCAGTGATCCACCACCTACAGTGGGACCCTGCTGTATATGGGTTGGAGGAGAGCCGTTGATTTAGCAACTCAATAGTCCAACTCAACACTTCACCATCTGCGGAGTGACTCTTGGGAGGGATGGGGAAATAAGAAATTAATCAGATCAGTGTTGAACATCTCTTACTCAATTACTTGCATTCAATCTTATCTCCTCCTTGGTTTTAAGGCTGTGATGCATTCAGAGTAGGTATTTTCTCTTTATGTTGTGTTGGATGCTTTCTGTGTGAAAGAGAAAAATAGCTACACCAGACTGATCTGGTCAAAGATTTTTCATCCTGACAAATAACAAACAGAAGTGCATGGAAAAGTATTTTGTAATCTCATTTTGAGTTTAAAACTAAGGAGAAAGTTGTATTGAAAATATTCAGCTGGGTCTTAGTACCGATTACCAGTCTTGCAGATATCAGACAAAGGATTTTTGGAGGAGTCTGCGCTTATTATGGAGATCTTGCTGAACCAAATGAAATCTTCTGGACTAGCTTAACAGAGGACACGTATCTACTATGCTCAACAGGTTATTTAACACAGTAAATGTAAATCATCTTTTCTAGAGCCCTTTCACAGATAATGACAATCAAATTTAACAACTGGTTAGAAATTTTGCAAAAGGCTATAATCAACTTTTCAAAGACATAAATGCACCGATATAGTTCATAAGGAAAGCTACACATAGATCTTTGTTAAGGCAATTTAAGTTTGTTGCCACTGGAAGTGGAAGCTGGGAGACCGGATAACCAGGAAAACTTTGATTTATCTTTCCTTTAGTCAAAGTCCAGAAGATTCTATGATTTAAGACAAGACCAATTTTTTTCCCAATGCTTACACATGTATTTTACTGAAGAAGTTTTTTCTAGCACCCAAAATGAGAATATATTTTTGGTAACAGACCCTAATACAGAGAATAATGTTATACTCAAAATTGAACATCAAGTTACTGCCCTAAGTACCAAATCTCATTCTCACAAGAATCTTGCAATTAGGAAGTTAGTCCTATCTATAGAGCTGCCACCTACATGCAGAATGAAAGGCTCAACATAGAACTGTTAAACCAAAATAGAATAAATAAATAAATAAAAGCCAGGAAACTCTTACTAGCCAAATATTAGAACTGTTATCTAGGATAAAGACAGCACTGAAAATAAGATTATTCAGGAACCTAAAAGATTAGTGGCCACAGTAAAAAAAGTAATTCTATCAAAAAACCCCAAACATTCCAGCATATCCTGACACTTTCATTTTGTAAACAAAAAAGTGAAATATTGAGATCTGTTTCTAAACAATACCTATTTTCAAAATAAAATTTAAGTATTCAGTGTTACAAGTGGCCAACATTTCAAACTTCAGAGAGGTTTTAAACTGCAAGTGTTTTAATCCTCCATCATTTAGGTAGGGACATCAAAATGATATGCTCAGCTGAATTTTCCCAAAGGATTACTACTTGCTGAAAAAATTCAATGCAGCTGTTATGTCAAGCCATATGCTGCAACGGATGTCCTACATTTATCACTCCAGATTGCCTTGTTTGATATTTCCTCTTAAACTTAGATTTGACCAAACTACAAAAAAAAATTTAAAAATCATTTATGCAGTATATTGACAAGCATGTTACGAAATTGGTTTAATTGCCATACAAATCAAAACAACTTGAATTAATTTTCCATAGAAGATGCATCTCACTGATTGTAGAAGGGAAAAACAATTCCTTCTCATGTGGACAGGTAAGTTGAAATAGTTCACACATGAGAGAGATCCTCCCACTGGACCAGTTCCAGAGAGAAAAGGAGACCAAAAAAGGATGGACCACCTTGGTTTTTGTTCTGAGAGCGAATGTGGCAAATTTAGGACATGGGAATGGGAACTTTCTTGAGAAGCAAGGAGAAGGAGGAATGCTGTGATAGGCAAGCTGACAAAACCAGCTGCAAGCAGACCCCTCAGAGAGAGGGACTGCCCTGCCAGGGGCATCACACTGCTCCCAGCGCAGACCTCAGCACCACAGGGACCCCTTGTGGTTCTCCCCTGTTCATCTCCAGGGAAACAGGCACTACCAGCCTGAGAAAGGTTTTGTGTCATGGTTTAATCAGTACATTCCCTTTTGCCTGTAACAATACTTGGAATGTAACACCTTACACAATAAATCAGTGCCCCAGCCTGTTGCTAAGAAAGAAGGGCAGAAGATCTTAGAAGGCATCACTTCAAAACCTCTCCTTATTTGACTGGGAGAAGCAGGGGGTGAAGTAGTTAATCTGATAATTCATTAAAATACAACAAATCCTATCAACGGGTTTTCCCATTTTCAGAGCCAAAACAGCGACAGCATATTGAGAAAGGGGGCAAAGATTGTTTTATAATTAGACAGTAAATTGTAATAGATTTTGTATAAAATGATGCAGTTGAACTGTCAATACTGTTTGCATAAGTGTTATTTGATAAGACAGCACCATTTGTGAAGCAAAATTATACAATTTATTAAATTACTTTTAGACTTGCCATTACATATGAGCTATAAGTAGGATGTGTTTTGAATGGCTCTGGAATTGTCGATGTCGTAGCCTATAGGTCGGAATCAGTTTCCTAACAACTTGGGGGTGTAGGTTGTACAGCTTATTACCTTCTTGGTTTGGAAGGAAAAGGGTTATGAAGATCTGGTGTCTTAGTAAGTAATTGCACAATGGTTTCATAGGAAGACTTTATAAAACACCAATTAACTTCTGCTCTGAATTTGTCCGGAAATCACTTCCACATTTCTAGAAATGATGACAATGTTTTGTATAGGTGATGCTAAAATCTAAATTTCAACTTTTTCGAGACTGTAGAATCGTACTGTAAAGTACAATCGTGTTGTTCCTTACACGGCCGACTGTGAAATGTCAGCTTATTAGTCTGGAGAAGTGCAAATATAGATTTGAAATATTTTCTAAGGATTATGATGGCGCAGTAGCAATTTTTGAAGACTCTCTGCAAAACCTTACAGTAGTTGATTACTGGGGTGGAAAGCAGAACAGCCCTGCAGCACACCAACCACGCCGCTGCCATTGCTAACAACAGGCCAGAAGTTTTCTGCTGCCTTGGTGAAACCTCCAGAGCTGAGTTGCCTGAAGTTGCGCTGGGGCACTTGGATCTTTAGCTTGATTAACCCTAGCAACCGCTGCTGCACACCAGGTGGCTTCAGCTGTTTTGCTTTTGCTTAGCTTTGTATCATGGTGTGGCATAAACTTAATTTTATCAAGGTAGCAGTAACAAATGTTTTCTTCTGCATTCAGCAAATCCTTAGTTTCTTTTTTCCCCCATACCAAGATTTAAAATTGGAATTATAAACCACTCCATGCAAAGTTTGAGCTGTGAGATGAAATGCATGTTTTTACTGCAATTTGAGTTTGGCATTCTGTATGAAATTCTCACCGGCTTACATACTCAGGGTGGGGACTGAATACACCTTGATTAAGAATATCTCAAGCAATGGGAGGGAGTCAAATTCTCATGTAACCTTTGGGAACTGAAAAGGCTTTTGTACTCAAAAAAGAAATGTCCAAGAAACTAACACATAATTCCTCGTTCAGCCACTGGGTTCAATCTAGAGAACATGGATGCAAATTTTCAGCACACAAATAACTTCATTAATGTTGAAAACAACTGTTATTTAAAACACCTAATTAGAAGTCAATTAGTACGAAAGATTTAATAAACTTTTAAGATTGACTGTGGAAGGATACTGTACTTACAATTGCATCCATTTAAAGAAAGAGTAGGAGAGATTTATTAAAGCAAGTACCCTTCAGATCTCCCTTTTGAATGAAAAGCATTTAAAACACACCAGCAAATTTTAGTACTTAAGCAAGTAGATTTGAAAATTGTGAGTTTTATCCTAAATCTATTCTTTAAACAATAATTAAGTTTAAAGGCTGTAAATTGTAGAATGGTTAGAGTTGGAAGGGACCTAAAGACCATTGAGCTCCAACCCCCCAGCCCTGGGCAGGGACACCTCCCACCACACCAGGTTGCTCCAAGTCCCATCCAGCCTGTCCTTGAACACCTCCAGGGATGGGGCAGCCACAGCTTCTCTGGGCAACCTCTTCCAGTGCCTCACCACCCTCACACCAAAGAATTTCTTCCTAATATCCAATCTAAATCTCCCCTATTCCAATTTAAAAGCATTACCCCTTGTCCTATCACTGCACTCCCTGACAAAGAGTCCCTCTCCAGCTCTCCTGTAGGCCCCCTTTAGGTTGTGGAAGGCTGCTCTAATGTCTCCCCGGAGCCTTCTCTTCTCCAGGCTGAACAGCCCCAGCTCTCTCAGCCTGTCCTCACAGCAGAGGTGCTCCAGCCCTCTGAGCATCTTGGTGGCCCTCTGCTGGACCCGTTCCAGCAGGACCATGCCCCTCCTGTGCTGAGGGCTCCAGAGCTGGACACAGGACTCCAGGTGAGGTCTCACGAGAGCAGAGGGGGAGAATCACCTCCCTTGACCTACTGGCCCCGCTTCTGGGTGCAGCCCAGGATGCAGTTGGCTCACCTGTCTCTGTGTTTGGTAAGTTCCTCAAAGCACTTGTTTAAACTTATTACGGAGAATTTGCTTATCTGAGGAGGAGAAACTAAGCAAGAAATTAATGAACACCTTTTCTTGACAAAATCAAACCAAGCACTTCTGAAAGCTGTGTTTTCTGCTAGCAGTTATCTGTCTCCATGCTTATCCTTCCTAATTTCCTGGACTTGACAGGACACAGTTATGGGATACTGGAGGCAGGGGAGAAGCTAATTCACAGAGCAGCATTTTAAGAGGCGTTTGTATACTTTCTGCATTTATCCCATTTCTCCATTTTCTTGAACTACATAGAGTTATGTACCCCAAATGATATTTGGCAGTCTTATTCTTTTAGCTAAGTGTGTACTGAATCAAGTTTATGTCAGTCTTGTAGCAGCAGTATTACCGTGGTTACATCGTCAAGACAATTTAAGCACAAAGATGACTTTTCACGTTGTCTGCTTGAAAAGTCTGTGATATCCAGGATAAGTATCTGAACCTAAAACATATTATACATATACAATCTAATTTTCAGTTACTGTAATGCTGAAATCGTCTCTTTAGTTCTAAAAGCAACCCACTTCACACGTTTTTCTTCCTACCAAACTTTTCATACTAAATATCAAAAGCTGCAAATTAAGCAGGCCTTTCACAGGCTAGGCTTCCTTGTACTTGCACTGCTCCATTACAAACTTGAATATAAGTAGGGATATTTAATATGATCAACACTGGAATGACATCCAACATAAACCTGCAAAAAAAAAGGGTGTTTAAGAGAGATTGTAAGAATTACAGCAAGGTGAAATAATGTAAGAATGTAACTCATGGAAGAGTTTGTTCCTTGTTAAGTCTGTGGGAAAGTCACCTCAGAGTGGGATAAAACAGCCCTGACTCATTTTCAAATCAAATTTCCAAAGAGCAATAGGTCTACAAAGAGTTGCCACTTCTAAATGAAAAGTTTCGATCACAATAAAATTTCACATCTGTGTTTACACACTCCAGTAACTAAGCTAGTGTCAAGGGCACTTTTGCAGGAAATAATTGAATTGATACAGTGCTTCAAGATTCTGAGTACTAGGTAGGCAGCCCTTCACCACAATATTGTTAAATATGATTTACTATACAAAAAATCACAAGTGTAATACCTTATAGAGTCCAATTAGAAAATAACATCACAAATATGAAACGACTACAGGCATGTGATTTTGACTTTGGGAACCCCCAACAGAAGAATTACTGTTTTACTAGGAAGCTGTAGATTTTAAAGAAATGACCAGAATCAACTAAAAAAAAGAGATCCATTTAAATAGAATATTCCCTTAAACCTGCTGTACATGTCACTGCACTCTCAGTAACTTGCAATTACACTGAGTAACAAAGACATACGCAAGGCTCAAAGGGACCTTCTGGACTGTCTTGACCAACCTGCCAACAATTTATGCACATACTAGCAAGCAGCATGCAAACAAAAGGAGGTTTTAACTGCAGTGGTTACCTTGAACCAGAGAGATATAAGGAGGACAACATATAATTGTTTTCAGTAACACTGGCAGACAGGTTATGAATACATCCTTATGAACGTGGCATATACTAACCCAGAACAATAATGCAAAACAACTACATGATAATGTTGCATACCACGGGATGACAGGGACCAACCAAGCCAAAACACAAACTGGCCACAGCTGAAACTCAAGATAATACTAATGAATACTGGAATCCAAAATCTGGGAGAGAAAAGAAAAACTTTACTGTTCAACCCAACCATAGGTCAAGCACATTTGGACAACTATAGTTGATGAACTATAGTTCATCTTTGAAAGCATGTACAAAATCTCTTATGATCTTGTTCAGGAACGGAATACTTGCTTTTTGATTCAGTGAATAAAAGCATGAATGAAGTATACAGAATCTCAGTCTACCTATCTGCATATGGTATATACATACAGGATTAGACAGTTTATGTTTTTTAATTTATTTTTTTTTGTAAATGTGATTATTTTCAGAATTTAAATATTGTCAGTACAAATAGTTAAATCTCTGACACTTTAATGTCAACCAAAATAAGCAGCAGGCTGGCTGCCAGCACAGGAAAAGAAATTTCTTCTGTTCCCATTTACAGCTATATTTCTTTATTATCGTGTGCTTTCTAAAACTGGATCATCCACTTTTACCTTTCAATCAAAGATGATATATACACTTGGAAAATAGGTGATACAGTCACATAACGGGCCTCTTAAAATGGAGTGGTTTCAGATTCAGCTATCTTATTGTTCATAGGCACAACCTGTATTCCTAGTTGTGATAGATTTTGTTTGTTAAGAGGGGAAGAACAGCAGCTTAAATCATTTTGTCTGAGATTGGTACCCAGTTATTAGATGGAAGAAGGAGCCGGCGTGGGCTGAATCTAGCAACAGCTGCTTGACCTCACCTCCACAAGGCATCACCAGGATTCCTGTGTTATCCTTGCTAACACTTCACATTTCTCATGTGATGGTTTTTTTCCTGATAGTATAACAAATAGGAGGAGTGCTAAAACTGTATTTTGTGGAATTGTTTATAATTAACTTTAACTCAGGAAAGGCAAGGGAGTCACAAATCAGCTACTCATTGTCATTACTAACAAGCGAAAGCATTTTTTTCTACCATCTGCAGGATCTGTGCTAATTTTGTACTATCTTCTAGTCTATTTATATTTATTAGGAAAGTGTTAACACTCAATCATTTTAAAACAGAAGGCTTTTCTTTCTTCCTATTAACGGGAGCTACTGTGGAAACTAGCTTGGGTGAAAAGATGGCTAAATTAAGCACAGTGCATCCAGCTTGTACCAACTTTCTTTTCATTTACAGACCTGCATGAAAGCAGATACTGTAATTCAGGTTCTTCTTGACTCTGGAAATTACAAGAGGCTGTAGGCTGTGCTGACATCTCTACTTCCATCAGAGTATTTCACTTCTGCATAAATGTCTATATTCATTGGTATACCTCAACTTTATCCAGGTTCTTCTTGTAAAAAAAACAGTGACTCTGAAAGTGTTTCTGGAAAAGTAATCTTTCAATATTTTGGCACCTACTTTCGTAACAGCCAGGCAGCAAAATTCCTTCATGGCTTCGGCATGGGAGCCTGCACCAAAACAATTTGCTCCATGTGAGAAAGCCTTGAAGCTGTTTCACAATAAGGTTCATTTTGCCCAGTCCAAAACTCTGAGCATGTTAAGGTTTTCCACCATTAGTTGAGTCCTCTTCTACCAAGGAGGAGAAAGGCAAGATAAATGAAGATGTGAATAACTCAATTTTGGAGAGATTATGGCAGAGAGAAATCTCTGGAAAAGAGGAAAAGCCGCAAATGGTGTCAAGAGCAATCCTGACAAGCACAGAGCTGCTGGGCTAGAAAGCTGGCCTGTGGGTTTATACACACTTCCAAAACCAGTCTTGATATAGCTGAAAATTGAAATTATAATCTCCTTAGACAGAAGCAGCAAGAAGGAAGAAAATGTGCATGTTTGTGGAAGGAACTAATATCATAACGTTTGCTCTGGCAGGCATGTGCTTCCCGGCACTTGGGGCCAGCGCTGAAACCTTCGCTGCTGCTCAGACAAATCCAGCTGGCTGAAAACCTCTCCCGCTTACATTTCTTCCCTCCCAGCTACGTGTCTACTCAGAGTGATTCACACCTTCATCCTTCTTTCTGGACAGGTCACTCAAGACTTGGGAGGCTCACCCTTCCCCCTCTGTACAACTGAGAATGACACATCCCCAGCCAGGAGAAGCCTTCTAAAGACAAATGCTGGAGGAGTGTTTAGGTGCAGTGATGACAGAGCCCGTACAGATTCCCAAAGCAGGAACTTTGTGCCCTCTCTAAAAGTAACAACCAAGTACAGCTTTTATGTAGACAGGATGCATCCTGAATATACGGTGGAAAAGCTCAAGGTGTTATGTTTACTCCTAGAACAAACATTTGCTACTATTTTCTCTGTACTTCCTTCAGGCTACGATGGCACCACTGGAACAATTATCTTCCTGCCACTTCAGCTCAGGAAGGCTGATGGGAAGCAGGAGGAACTTCTTTTTATTTTCCCTTGTGCCCATCACCAAGTCAATTTTTTTCATTTTTCACCGAGGCAGCTATCCTTCCTTCCCCAGAAAGGGCAGAGGGAAGGAATTTAACTGGGGCAGCGGTTGTACTACAACGCTTTCCAAAAAAAAAAAAAGCAGCAAATGGGAACTGATTTAGATGCACGATTTCAGCCCGTTTCCTGAGAGATGCAAGATGAGAAGTGCAGCTCTGAGTGTTGCTCTGGAAAGGAGCTTTGCAGAACACTACCACTACCAGGTTTGCATTTTCAAAGCAAGGGCCAGTGACTTGCATTCCGAAAGGCAGAAAACCCAGCCTTTCTAGGATGTATTGGCTCTTAAAAACCAAACCAAATCAAACAATACAAAAACAGGCCCAGGAATAAAATCTCAAAATACCAGTGGCTCTGATTACATTCCCCAGCGTCACCATCTTGTTCTGGTCCCCTCACATAGATGTCCTGATACTCGCCATCCCTGGGAGCTGCATCTGCCCATGAAAAGGCTCCCTACCGTTGATGGTCAACACCTACTCTTCTCAGCAGTAGCAGCTGGAGGGCCTGCTAGCACATACATCCTTTCTTTCTGCAGGAATTCAGGAAAATTTAACAACATACCGTGCAATGGAAGGAATGCAAACCGTAGTCTAGTGTCTTTTCTTTAAATGACCTGTTGACATTATGTGTTCTGTCTACAGACAGCATGGGAAGCGCCGCTGTGACTGCTGAGGTGTACTGCTGATGTTCATTAGCAGTCTGCCACTTACGACGCAGAAAAAATAGGCAGAATGTTCCCTGGAGCCAGGACACGGACAACATAACCAAGAGACAAACAAGTCTGTTGAATCTGAAGCGGTGGTTACACTTTATTAGATCTGTCAGTAATTCTGTCACTCCACAGGAGGCACCATCAGAGCTCGTGTAACCCAGTACCTCTGTCCCATTAATCCCGCCTAACAAGTATGAGGCGATAGGTGTTGTAACTAAGGAACAAAATTAAATATAAAAATTTACATTTAATAGACACTATGGAGTTTATTCAGACACCCTGAAGGAAGGAACCTGCAGCCAACCAAAGGACGATAATCTTATCAATTGTATCCTAAATGAGGCCTGATACACAAGGGTACGTAATTTCTGCAGAAGCATACACGATAGTGTGCACTGATGCTTCTGTGACAGAAACGAGAACTTTTCTTACTTGTTTTAGTATGACAATCACAATGGAAATACAGGCATTGTAAAGCAGGATAATGAAAAGATCATAAGCTTTTTTATTTGTAGTATTAAATTAATCACCACGATGTTAGCAGTCAAACAGAATGAAATCACAAAGCGAAAAACCAAAAAAACCATCTAGCTTCTGTCTTGCATTTTAAATAGGGTAGCTAAGGAGCAGGGGGAAAAAATCTCCAAACATCTCAGATTGGTGCTGTATTTCTGGAAAAAAAAGTAAACCACAAAACCTTTAATTTCATAAGGGAAAAAGTCCAAACAATCCTAAAAGATCATAATCTACTACATCAAGAAAGAAATAAGACTCTTAACACTATCTGTATGCCCCACGTCTAACATACGTCTCATAGCACGCTACCAAATTTCAGAAAAAAAGGCTTCAGAAGATGAAGTTGTCCATCTCTCCATTTTCCTATCAGAATCACAAGAAAAGGAAAAAAACCCCACAACCAAAGTCTCCTTCTCACTGTACAGAATATAAAAGAAATGAACAGCTTCTAAGAAAAAATAGTAAAATCCAGCTTCTGCACATGCAGCCCTACACCAGAGAAGAGTTCCATCACAACGTATCTGTGTATGGAGCACAGCTACAAGAATATCCAGGGCTAACCAAAATGACCAGCAACTGTACACATAAATCATGCCTGCATCTGGAAACTGCCTACCTAACACTGACCAAAGCTCTTCACGCATTACATACATATCCAAAGGGCTCAAAAGTGTTTTGTTAGGGCAAAGAGGATGGCAATAAAATAAAGAGTTCCTGATTGAGCAAGTGGCACACAGCACAACGCTGTGCTCGCAGAGCCTACATAGTTTGAACAAAAAATATTGAAATATTCAAACCTGTGACCAGTTCTCTGATTTCCAAATCTGACGTCTTGCGGAGTAACCGTACTAATGCTGGAATGCCACCACAGTTTTTCAGAGCGATTTTGTTGTCATCATTTGCCTTCCCATATACCAAGTTTCTCAAAGCTCCACAGGCACTACGGTGGACTTCTGTCATCCGATGGTCCAATAGGTCCACCAGTAATTGTATTCCGCCTTGTCTTCTTATCTGAAACAGGCCAAAGTGATAACCATAAAATTAGGGAATGAACACCAGCATTATATATGCTACCCAGTGTGATTAAGTTGTGGTTTACGCAGGCTGTGCTCATCCAAAAATGTGCTGGTAGGCCCACAAAGCTGCTATGACTCCTTGTATTGCTTTTAATACAAGGCAACATAACTGTACAATGATGAACCTAAACCTCTGCAAAAGCAGCCAAAAGTTAGTCAAGACTGTTGCCTCATCAAGATTTCTCAAGGTTCAGTAAAGTTTGCCTTGCCAAGGATTTCTCCTGTGCTGGAGGAACAACACCTGCTTCAGAGTGTGGCACATCTACAAGCTAGAGGAACACCCACAAGACTACAGCAAACCAAAAAAAGCACTTAATACATTAAAGTTTTTAGGAGTCCCTCTCTCTACATTTACTTACTTGGAATGTGAGCAGTTGCTGCAGTGTCTGCAAGGATATTAGATCAACAAAACTGGGAAAAGCAAAGATGAAAGGAAAAGGAGAAAGACTGTACAAACATGAAGACAAGAACAGTGGATAAATCATGAAAAGCTTGTTCTAGTACAGTTGAGGGAGACCCTTAAGTGATGCAGGAGCAGAAGTGTTATTCAATTGTAAGATAGCCTACAAAATAAGTTTCTAATGCAGTATCTTATACAAAATATCATTCTAGAAAAAGCACAGAAAACTTTGCAGCAAAAGATCACGAAGGTCAAGAATACCACGAACTATTTATTAAAAAAATCTGTTTGCAGCAAAACTATCTTTATTGTCCTCTGGCACTATTTGCTCCTCAAACAGCAACCAGTCTCGGATCCAGTTTCAAGAAACTCCACTGGTTCACAACTGACATGCTTTAGTTTCAACTAAGTTATATCGACATCTTTGTCAAAAAATGTTTCTTGATGTGTGGTGTTGGGTAAGGCACAAAGCAAGTCAGGCACTTCAGCTGGCCATTTTACCACTTCTCAAAATACTTCCCCTAAAACATTAAGAGAGAGACAGCTATAGAGTGTCTTCAAAACTACAGGCAACGGTAAGACGTTAATTTTAGAATCAAACTTCACGATCACAAAGTTTTGAAATCTTTGTGTAGTTGTTCTTGCATGGGCACGTGGTTCTGGGCACTCTTTGCACAGGGGAGACTTGGGCGTAGGAAACGGTTAAAAAAGGTGGACAAAAATGTATCAGAAATTCATGCTTTATCTATTGTAAGTACAATGCATGGCATTTCATGAACCTAACACAAGCTTCACTGCAAATAAAGACTGAAAAATTATTCAGCCTTTGAGGTTCTAAAATCGAGTGATACAAAATTTCTCATTGATAAAATAAAAGGTCTTTTTTTCTTCTACTGGCTTATCTGGTATGTTCCTGTTTATGTAATAACAGCAAGACCTAGCATGGAGAAGTTTTGTAGTTAAAAAGTGTACATAGTGAGGTGTTACAGTATTAAAGCAAAATGCTGTAATGTATATGCAGTTACAACTCAGCTTTGGACTAAATGAAGTGGCAGTGTATCAAGACAAATTAAGATATTTTCATTTAAATAGGCATTTTATCTGTATATCCCGTCCAAATTTCCAAGTAATATACTGCAACTGGCACTACAGGGAGGGTGCAGAGACAGGAGTGGACATTGGTACAATGCATCAATTTCAGCTGGAAAAGTTCATTCATCTTTTTGAGAGCTCATTCTTCTGCTGCGCAGAGAAACCATGACACCTTTCAGTTTAGAAACCAGAAAACCAAATCAAAGGGAAAAGGCGTTGCAATACATCTCGTGGGTCAAAGCTTTATCCACTTGAGCAGGATGACTTGCAATGAAATAATTTGCTCCTTTCCAAGACAGGATAAATTTACCAAGTTTATGTGAAAGGGGTAGGAGGCAGGGTTGTTTAATCATTTTTACAATCCATCACTGTTTTATCTTAAGATTAAAATATGTTCGCTTTCTCTTCTAACCAGATTTTCTAAACCAAGCATACTACACAAAGAGCCACCTACACAACAAAATAGATGACATTTATTGAAACAGAGTAGGAACAAAAATCCATGCATCGGTTCTACAACAGTGAAACAACAACTGAGCTTCACACTTCAACCTCCGAGAAGAAACGAGAAAAAAGAACACAGTTAAAAAATACACGAGTTGTTCTGGCATGATGAGTAATATCAGGAATGACAGAATGAAAACACGTCTGCTGATCTTTGTATTTTATATTTTTAAAGCACAATATGCTGAATGAATATTTTAATTGCTTCATTGGTATATAAAAAAAATAATATTATGAATGAGAAAAACTATTAACTTTGTACAAAAATCACTCCCTACACTCTAATTCACCCGAGGACTCCAAGGGCTGGGCCTCCGCTCAGAGGCACGCTGTGCTGGTGGTGTTTTCCCCGCTCTCTCTTGGACACAGCCAAGTGGCATTGCAGGCTCTTGCACAGTTTCTCTTGTAGACACTCTCGGGTGATGAGTTTTGTTATATTATGCTTTGCCGTCTTCCCTTTCTAAGGGGAAATGTGTGGTTCTGCTGTATTTCTGAGCTGCACCTTCCCTTCTCGGCCATGGTATCTGACAGCACACCAGTATTCAGCTCACGCAGCTCCTCCTCTCCCAGGAACCTGAAGTCAGCAGCAGACTGAAGTGATTCAAAGATACTTTCTTAAAAGCAAGGGCATTAAATATTCATCTAAAATGCATTTCTGTCAGAAAAAAAATAAGGGTAACACAACAGAAATTAAACGGATGTTACATAACACCTTACTTCACTTGACAAAATTTCTTAAATTCTACTGCAGAACCTATTCTTACCTAGGACAGACGAGACTGACTTTGCAAATTTCCAATTTCCACGCTCAGATACTCAGTCAAGTAGCTGTGTCACACAAGCAGAGATGAAGCTGATTCTTCAAAACTGGGAGCTCAGTTTCTGATGCTGTTCTTTATCTGGACCACTGTGTTGCTGTATTTTTGTTTTCCAACAGCCCATTACTTACCACGAGTCTCACCCTCTGTGCTTTCACCACTTATCTACGTAGCTGTTTTATACTGCCTTCTCCAGCAGGTTTAACTACACCTGACGAACTGTGAGACTGTGATGAATGTTATCAATATCTATTTATATGTATGGAAACTGAGGCAAAGAAAACTAGATTATTTTTTCAAGTCCTTTATGGAGTTAGAGCTGCAGTGTGGAGTACAATTCTCACCAAGTGAGCCTCTTGAGGCAGATCTCAGCCAAGCTCCAGTGAATTCAGCAGTGCCACTGCTAAATGCCTGTCCCAAGAACACTGGCATGGCTGGGTAAGCAGCAGTTTGCACCAATGGGGCATCAAATCCCACTCCTCTAAAGCACTTTTGATAACACACTTCTGTCTCTCTCTTGACTTTATATGAAGAGAATATTTCTTAATATAACATTTACTGATACATCAGTGGGCTGCTGCCTTGCTATATCTAGAAGAAAAAGAAAATAGAATGTAGCAGTGCCCGTTTGCCTGCTATAACCAAATAATCAGCATAGCACCAAGTCATCAGGAGACCAACTCTGTTCTCACACAGACCAATTCCAGAGTAGCTACTTCTGAAGCCAAAAGAATAACCTTCAACTCTGCAACTCAACCGAGTTTGCACAGTCGTATCAAAGTTTTTCTTCTTTATTGTCCCTTTTTAATGCTGTCTCTTCTCACCATCTTCTCTTGCTGTCTTCAGACTAGAAGTATTAAAAATGCTGGGTTGATCCGTGTTGTGGTGTTTCTCATGAATCTTTTAATCCATGCACACTGCTAATTTCTGAATGTTCTTTCCCTTTTTTTTTTTTTTCTTACTAGAAATGTGTATGGCTTCGGAAGATGCTGTTAGAGAGCTGTTAAATAAATGAAACAGGTTGTGCTCTTTCACAAAAGGCATTATGGAGTGTATAGCGAATCCTATCAGAACCAGGAATCCCGGCATGCGTAAGCCTGAATTCATGATGTTGAACTTTCCTAATAAATTAGCAACCTATGCTGTGTAGCGTAAACCTATGTTGATCAAAGCAAAAACCTAAAGAACAGGGATTACATTTATTTTACCATGAATAATTTTCCATGGAGGAATGCACGGAGTTGATTTTGTCTGTTGAATCACATGTCTTCTTTTCCAGGCAATGTTTAAACTTTCCTTTTAAAGTTAGTTTTCCACCATTAATATTACTGTCTACTTGCTGGTCAAGGCTTAGGATGACACGACAGACAGACAGGACAGGAGAAGGTGACATCCTCTCTGGTCCACAGACCAGTAAGAGTGTACTCACATAGCTTGATGCCAGAGTCTTCTCTGGTATCATATTTGGCTTGTATATCGCATCTGAAAAAATATTTGTACCCACATAATGAAGATAAAAGGTGAACTGGGACTCAAGAATGGGTTCATACCAGTGCTGGAAGCAGAGAAGGTGTTATGTTCCTAATGTGGAGAGTCTGGATGTCTCATGTCAAGAGCCTTTGACAAATGCAATTTACCAGTTTCAAGACTGACCTTTGATTCAATGGTGTTTACCGTAACAAATTTTCCATGACAGCAGACTGTTAGATATTTAATCTACCGGGAGTTACATGTGACCAGCCTAAAACATAAGCACTGGCAAACCACGTCGATGATCTGTCTGAAACAATATAGATATACTTGATTACTGCATGGTTTTAGTATATGCATTATTTGACAGCTTGCTTTTCTAATTTGATAAAAGAGACCAGACAGATGTGTGGAAAGAAAAGAAACATAGGACGTGAAGGGTATGCTAACCTAAATTACGTACCTACGTAAGAAAGAACATGTTCAGCCTTGTATCATGTTTACTGAAGGACACCAAACAAGAGAAACCATCAGCTGGCTTGTTAAGCTATTCCACAGGAGAAGTGCCCACCTCCTGAGCAATGCCGACACACGTCCTCCATCTCCTGGCACTCAGGGGTCTGGTCCCCACCACTCTGAAAACTAGCACTGATCCCACGGGTGGCAGGAGGCGGTTCATGCAGCACTCAAGCACTGCTCTCACACAAAGCATACACTGCAGCCAGTGGATCAAATACAGAGCTCCATTAAAAAAAAATCCCAAGGTAGATTTAGTCCCCTTTGGGAAACACGTCTGGATGTACAGCTGTCAGTATCTTTGCCCTCCTTTGTATTACACTGGTTATATATAACCTTTACTGATTTTGAGGCTACTCTGCTCAAAGGATACTTTCTGTGTTCTAAAAGGAACTGACAGAAGGACAATTTATGAACAGGGAACCTCTTCGGGGAAAAAAAATAAATCTCAAAAATTCAAAAATTAAAGTGTAAGTATTGTAGGGAATACTGCAGCCTTCTTAAGCTACCTTTTACTTTTCATGACAAATGCATGCCAAAGCTTGCAGAAATCGTACCACAGCTTGAAACTGAGTTATTGTCAGATGCAAACAGTAACAGCATTACAGTCCATGACCTTAATTGACAAAATATGCTGCCTGTCACTGATTCAGCACAGAAGCCATGCTGTTCCTCCAGGCTCACTGCTTAAAGTCTAACAATTGGATGTGAAAACCCGACTGGCTTGCTTCCCTGGGGATGGGGAAGGTTTGCCCAGAAGGTGAGGATAACCAGGGCTGTCAGACTGAGCAGAATTCATGCTTTGACTTACAATCAACAGTGTTACTTTCTCACATTTGCAAGGACAGGTGACTTCTCAAATGTGAACAAAATACAGGTGAGCAATCGTTCTTCATATGAAGGTATCAGAAAACTGGCCCTGGAATCTGGCTGTTGCTTACGGCTTTGTAACAGCAGAAGCAAAGTCAAAGTAAACAGATACTAGCTGTCCTGACTTTTCCTGCAGTTTTGAACTCTATTTTGAAATTACAACTGTTCTATTCCTCCCAGCAGTGAAGAAGAGAAGCAAACCACTCTCTTTCAATCACTGCACAATGGAAATCGTCTTTTTCTTCCCTTGGAAGGCTGTAAAAATCAGAGCTGGAGATACAAAAAGGAAGAAAAGCAAAGCTTCAAGTTTCAAACAGCTTAGCCCAAGAGTGTTAGATAATAAAGCATTCCAACACAGCCTAAAATATTGCTGTGATAAAAATCAAAACACCCTTCCTCTTCTATTTATACTCAGTAAGTGGGTATCTGAGATATTGTTCAAATTTTGCCAGTAGGTATAACTGGAATGTCCTCTTCTGCATTCAGTTCTGACTACCCTGCATTACAAAGTAAAATATAATGGAAACAGAACAGGATTAAGAATAGGTGACAAAAATTGTTAGAGACTGACAGAGTGATAAAGTGTGTTTCTAAAATAACACAATCTCCTCTGCCCAACAGGACATTAAGTGTTCCACTATTAACAGCTCCCCAGTCCTAATTTGAAGATCAATTCATGATTAAATGCTTACTTTCCACTTTTTTCTTAATAATCACTGTTGAATAACTCTCCATCCAAAGGAAATCTAACAACAATTAAGCCTTTTTAGACATCATTGACATTAATTGTCAGCTTAATTGATGTAACACACTGCATCATCCACCATTTCATTCTGTGACATTTCCATTATTAAGAAAGCATATTTCATTGTATCAAAATACACGTTTGAACACATGAAATTATTTTTAATGCCACTGTATTACCTATGGAACAGAACTGATAAATAGCTGACTGCTAGCCCAGATGACAGTATATACCCAATAAACCCCAAATTAAAAAGACAATTCAATTTAAGTCTTCTTCTGGAAATTTTTAGTAGTAATTGGTTTGAATGTTCTTAAATGCTCGTTTACTAACTAGCAGAACATGTGCTTATTACTTCGGGCACAAATGGATTCCAAGCAATTCTGTTCCGTGGGTGTGGGCAGGAGGAACTACAAGTGAGCAGAACCCAAGGGCAAAAGAGTTTTTGAAGAGTGGCAGTCTCTGACGATGGCCTCCCTGCTCCTCTCAGACTCACCCTCTGAGCAGCCCGTGTGCCCACGCAGAGCAGGGCACCCCAGCAAAGCCCAAGCAGCCACTGCCCAGCAGCCTGACTGCACTGTCCCGTTACACACAGGATTCATAAAATTATTACGTTTATAGATATTCTTTTTAACTGTAATACCAAAAACTTTTCCGTGAGACCCTTCTGTTGCTTTTCTTTGCCTTGCTTACATTACTAAAATGACTTTAATCTAAGAGGGAAAAAAACACTGTATGTTTTGGGGAAGGGTTTGGAAGACGGGCAGGCTCCTTCCCAGCTAGTTTCAGAGGGCTGATTCCTAAAACTTAAAATGGGTATGAAGGGAAGAAAACAAATGTCCAACAAAACAGAATATAGGAATAACATTTAGTACAGTACGCCTCTTAAGAAAAATGTACTGGTTCAGGCTTTAATCCTTCTCCAGTATTTCTTCTGACATGCCTACCAAACAGCAAGTACACAGTCCAAAATCTGTATATTGCCAACGCACATGGGATTTATTGCAGACAAATTTACCTTCAACTTCATAGGGTAATTTAGTCTCATTAGCAAAGTAATTTGCTACAAGTTTAAAAAAGTGCTGAGCAATTTTACCTTAAGATAGAGTGGAATCTTACGCAAATTGCTGTATTAGCTCCAAAGTCTAATTTGTTTAAGGAATCTAAATCAGGGTTTGGATCTAGGTCCCATTTAAGAATGGTTTCGTAGAACTGTCATTAAGGTCTTGTTACCTCAGACACAAAGCCAACATAAAGCTGTGAACGGGTATAGTATAAGCAAATTCAGCCAGTGGCACATATACAATGTTCTGCTTTAAGTTAAATAAGAATTGCTCTCTGTGTGCTGAACTGTAGTGCATTGCAGAAGGAAGGGGATCAGTCTTCTGTGGCTGTAGAAACGAGGCAGGTGCTTGGAGAGATGCTTGTTCAACACGGGGATACACAACATGGGGTCAACACTCAGATTTTCTTCTGGGAGTGGATATTCTGTTTGTTACTGACTATAAATTTCTGTTTCTTAAGTGACCTTCTTAGCTCCTGGGATCTACGTGTGTGGTTAACAGAGGCTGGAAAACACGTTCCAAACAGAAGGAGACTCAAAATCATGTTCCAAAATTGTCCAGAAAAGGTATGAATAAATGTGCTGCTTCCTCAGCCATCAAGCCTTAATGTATTCTGCACCACATTTCTGTTTTCATACTTGGTAGGAAGGCTATGACTATTATATATCAAGGTCTTAGAATGATTTTATTCTTCACTGAAAAAATCTTCAGCTAGGCATGAGCTACCTGTAACAGCAAAGCAGTTTACCCTAATACTCACTTAAAACGTTAAGTTCAAGGCTGACACAAGCATCCTATTCTAAATCTAAACATCAAGCATTAATGGGATCATCCAAATAACACTCCTGACTGCAGGCATAAAGCTGACCTAAAGCGCTTGTCTGACTGTGAGAGAGAGATTTTCAACCCCACTCTTAAAAGCAGCATCTCCTGAAATGAGCAGATCGGCACTGACCTGCATTAACCAAGGTTCTCAGCTTTTGAATCACTGGGAGTATAAACTAACACTGAGGAACGCACACAAATTAGCAAAAATACAAACAAGCCAAAGCCCTTAGAAGGTATTGTAATTACTCGCTTTTAATTTGAGGTCTTTGCTTTTCAAAACAGTCAAAAAAGGTGGGATACTAAAGGAGGTTCAGCAGAGTGCACTATATAGATATTGCAATGAAAAGACCAATTTAGGATGCAAAAGACACTGGTATTACTCAAGCACTGATCTAGTACTGCCTGAAATGAAATGAAAAATGATGATTAACACCAAGTGTTTGTATCATTTACTCTTTGGTATTTATAAAGAATTAGGCATCTATTTGAGAATGAAGGACCACATTTATTATCGGGGAGAAAAGATCAATGTATGTACTTCACCTAAGAACATCTTGGTATTCCTATAACCAGATTCCCAGTGAAGTTAAACAAGATATAGAATATTCAACAATAGATTCCCAGTGAAGTTAAACAAGATATAGAATATTCAACAATTTTTTATGTAAAGAATAACTAAATTACTTAGACAAACACAGTGGTTCAAAGATTCTAACAGGAACAGAGGACATCAACTTAGAGCCAGATGACAGTTTCTGAAGCTGTAGATAACTATATTCAGCTCAGCGTATTATTGCTGGCATTTAGTCAGTGTGAGCACAAACACCATCTCGGAACAAGACGGTCACCAAGAAGACCACAGAACATTTCTTTTTTCCCCCAGTCATTTAAGCCCAAAGAGAACAACTCTATCTGACATTACAGCTCTAACTGGAAATTCAAAAAGATCCTTTCTTTATGCTTGCTGTAGCTATCTCAGACAGTTCCCCTCACGGAATAAACAACATGCCACTTCTCAGATTAAAAATACATTCACAGTTCATTAGATCAAGCATCATACTGCCCCCTGATGACCTCTGCTCCCAAGCCATTCTCTACTGTGATTTAAACCAGGTATTCTCTCCTTGTAACGCATGTATTACCCTCCAAAAATATCCCAGTTCCATGAGAACTTTCTGTCTTAAAGCTGAAGTATTTGAGGGGCCAGTTACTGTCTCAAAAGCTAATGAGTGCATTCTCCCAACATGCCTCTTTGGAAGGAAGTTTCCTGAACAGGAACTTGCTCACCTACAATTAAATTATTTACCTGAGGTCACAACGACAAGCTGTGGCACAGCTACAACCATGACCTGTGATTTAAGCAACGCTGCACTGCAGAATCTATGCTCTGTCTCCCCATTTATGTGAGTATGAACCAAGGTCTCTGCAAGGTACCAACCTGAGGAATGTCAGTCATTTATCAGCAGGTAGGACTCTTCTGGGATGAGAAGAAGGAGAGAATTTGTCCCATGATCATGTATGCAAAAAACATACAAAATTTCAATTTCAAAATGGATAAATTTTTATATCTTGTTTTTAATTATCTTGTGTTTTCTTATATTCCTCATGTGGTATGAGTCACAGCTGAGCTATACCAGTGTAAACCAGAGAAGAGCAGGATCGACTTCAGCAGCACTGCTATAAGCTGAATCTAAGATGCCGTTAAGTTCAAGCGACTTCAAAGAGTTTTCTGCAGTGGCTGGACAGACAGGTAAGCATTTTAATTTTAGAGCCTTCTACAAACCTGTGCCTTCTGCTGCAACCGCTCTCAGTAGCTTAGTAACAACCATCTCTTTGTATTTTTAAACACATTTTGGAGATCAGCTGATGGTCTTTAACTTAGATGCTTCACTGGCATGGCCTTTTCATCAGGATCACAATTTGCCTTATTGAAATAATTTTGCTGCCAACTTTTTTAGGACAGACATGTTGAGAAAGCATCAAATTACAGATATTGATATAATCTAGGTTATTGTAATTCTATATATAGTGTGCAAAGTCTTACCATGGCTTGGCTGGATGATAAGAACAGTAATAAAAAAAATATGCTCCACAATAAGAAAATAATCGTCTGCATTCACACATCAGCCTAATAAATCAGAGGACCAACTCGCAAAAGAGTTATGAATAGAAAGAAATCCATGGCATATATACTAGAACATTATACTGCTTGAAAATGTTGCAAATGTATTGACTGCCCATTCAAACCGTGGGAACGTCACATTATTTATGGCAAGTGATGCTGTTCTCAGTGTGTGCTACTTTTCCTTCCCCATTGCCTGGTATTTTCAAATACAACAGACAAGGCTTTCACCAGTGTTTTAAAACAACAGGGAGGTTTTTTCCTCAGAGCAGCGGCGAGATTCCCGACCCAGAGCAACGTTCTGCTCGCATCTGCTGCGTGCCCCAGGAGGCAGCACCACGGCATTCATCCTGCGCACAACACTGAGGTTTTTTCTTCCCTGCTAACTGCGTGAAAAGCATTAACACCAGATGTTCACATCCGAATTTTCTGGCTAATTGAACTTATTGCTTAAAATTCTCTTCCATACAGTTACTCATTCAGAGGCAAAGTGGGGTGAAAAAGCCAGAAACCTTTCAGCCAGTATGCTCATCTCCTGCAAGACGGGCACTGCAGGACCCAGATAAACAACAGGTCCTGACAGGTTTTGTTCAAGACTTCGCTCTCTCCCTTCAGCCACAAGAAGCCCGGTGCCAGGCCCCTGAATGGCAGCAAAACAGACTGTTCCAAAGATGCTGGCAGACGCTGCTGACAGTTTGCAGCGTAGTGCATGAACAGGACAGTCCAGACAACAGCAGTGAAGCTGAAATTATCCGAATGAAATGTGGATGGCTGTTAATAAGGAAAAAAATTATTTTGCCTTGCTTTGGCTCTAAGTAATAGTTGCTGGCTTTGTACTAGGATCATAGAAAAATGTATCTCAAAGATGATCTTGTGGAAAAAGTGGGCACAACTTTGTCCATTTGGCTATTCCCTGGAGAGGGAATTAGTGTAGGGCTGGGGGTAGAACACAGCAGTGTAAAGCAGTGGGTGGGGTAAAACCCCAGGTGTATATTCTCAGTTACACCTACTATTTTGCAAAATAATTCTGCTTTCAGTCACTTTGTAAATTCGTTCAATTCTGTCTCTTTGCGAGTTGAGAGAGAATGACGTGATGTTACAAAACAACTGAAAACAACAAGAAGGCAGCAAGTAAAACAGTAAAATGCCTAACTTTTACTTATCTAGCATTAACTGAGAAAAAACAAATACAACTAGATGTTCAATTATGTCTAAGAAACAATATACTCTTGTTCATTGATGAAACCACTTCACTTTACAGCACTGACATTTGGTCGCTTTACAGGAGTGACACTTTATTCCCAGATGAGACCTTTTTCCAAAAGCAGTAATTTTGAAATGTGAATGCAATAAACTCAAAGCATTAATCAAGATCCTTAGCAAAGCAGAGCACAACTGGCCCTCACAACCTGCCATGACTTTGCTGTGCAGTCTTCAGATAACATCCCGACTCTTCAATTCCCTCTTTAACTGCCTTGGCTTCAGTGGGGCTTGTCATTGATTCATTTATTTAACAATTTTAATATTCTCCTAATCTCACATCAAGTGAAATCTATGCCAGGTGTACAGTAAATTGTTATTAGAATTCAGGCAAAGTATCCTGATGATGAAATCGAGAATAACCATGGTTAAATGACCAAAGAGGGAATAAAATGCCACTCCTGTGCTACAGACAGCACAGATTGCGGGGACACAGGACAGCACTCGGTGACATTCATTAATTCTCAGTCTTAATAAATGTAAAGCCTGTGCACAAAACAAAGACACGCACTCTATTGTCAGAAGAGGTAAATGTCACAAAATGAAAGCACAGAAATCAGACTTCAGAGTCTGCCTTTTCTTTCTCATCCTCTCCCTGTCGCCGGGAGGCGGAGCCAAGGGACTGCCACGTGGTGCTTTTGTTGCCACCGAGGCTAAACCACGACAGTCATTTTTTGGCGCCCAACGTGGGGCACTCGGAGGGTTGAGACAGCGACCAAAATCCGACCGGGGCTTCTTAAAGGAACTCGCTGTGTGCCTCTGTTGTGTCAGTGAAATAAGCACCGCTCACCATGTTACTGGCTCTGTTCCTTTATTCCTTTATGTTTTATGTACTCCCCGTTATGTTGTTTGTCACCTCTGGGAGGGCGATCAGGTTTATAATTTTGCTATCGTGTGTAATATCAACATATGATATGATGGCATCTCTTGCTAGAAGGTTATTAGAGGGTGTTTTTGTATTACTGCTATATCTCAGGCACTGTTTCTCNGCAGCATCCCCAGGAGAAAGAGAGGGGAACCAGGCCCACAGGCAGTGTGGCTACTTCCCCTTCTGTGGCAAGTGCTGCAGTTTCTCCAGCCCCAGGGATGGACCCTGGAGTGAGTGTTGCAGCTACCCCAACCCTAGGGGTGGACACTGGAGCGAGTGTTGCAGCCACCCCAACCCCAGGGGTGGACCCTGGAGCAAGTGTTGTGGCCACTCCAACCCCAGGGATGGATACTGCAGCAGGTGCTGCACCTAGTCCAAGCCCGGTAGTGGACACACTAGCCGATACCACGACCATCCTGACCCCAGTGTTAGGTACTGAAGCCAAATCTGAAATCCAGCCCGTGCCCATATCAGTTGCCCCTATGCAGAAGAAGAAGTACACCAAGAAATCAGTTCAATTAGTAAAGGATGATGATGATGAACCAGGGCCATCATGAGAACAGGAGGAGGTGGAACCAGAGATAGTCACCCAATCCCTATCCCTGAGTGAGCTGCGGGATATGCGAAAAGATTTTCAGCTGACTTTCAGGTAGAGCACATTGTCACCTGGCTGCTCCGATGCTGGGATAATGGGGCCAGTAGCCTGGAGTTAGAAGGCAGGGAAGCCAGGCAGCTGGGATCTCTGTCTAGGGAAGGAGGCATTGACAAGGCGATTAGGAAAAAGCTATCAGCCTCTGGAAACGAATCCTGTTAGGCGTGTGGGAAAGGTATCCTTTCAGTGAGGATGTTGTATGTCACCCAAGCAAATGGAAAGAGGTATCCAGTACCTGAGGGAATTAGCCGTGCAGGGGATGATTTATTATGACCTTGATGACATACAGACATCTACAGATCCTGATGAGATCCACTGTACAAAGCCCATGTGGCGGAAATTTGTACGGAGTGCACCATCATCATATGCCAACTCACTGCAGTGATGGAATGGCAGGGTGAAGAGGGACCAACAGTGGATGAGGTGGTTGCCCGACTCCGGCGATATGAAGAAAGTTTGTCCTCCCCTCTTGTCGCAGCTGTGAAGAAACTGTCCCGGGAGGTCCAGCAAATTAAAGAGAGCATGTCCCACTTCCCACCCATACAGGCCAGTATCTCAGCTATTAGGAGCAGGACAGAGAACATAGAGCATACACACTTTCCCACTCAGGACAGAGAATATAGAGCATACACACTCTGAGGCACCCTGTGGTTATACTTGTGTGATCACGGAGAGGACATGAGGAGGTGGGATGGCCAGCCTACTTCAATCCTACGGGCGCGGGTACAGGA
>VXBW01005908.1:264480-349322 GCA_013400375.1 Thinocorus orbignyianus | reverse complement strand
TCCCATTGTGACTGGCCCAGATGCTCCATGCATTCTTGGCATAAGTTACCTCAGGAGAGGGTATTTTAAGGACCCGAAAGGGTACCAGTGGGCTTTTGGCGCAGCTGCCTTAGAGACGGAGGAAGTTAAACAGTTGTCTACCTTGCCTGGTCTTTCAGAAGACCCTTCAGTTGTGGGGTTGTTGAGGGTTGAAGAACAGCAGGTGCCGATTGCAACCACAACTGTCCATCGGCGGCAATAGCGTACTAACCGAGACTCTGATTCCCATCCATAAGCTGATTCGTCAACTAGAGGTCCAAGGAGTGATTAGCAAGACTCAGTCACCCCTTAACAGTCCAACACAATATACCATTTTTCCTGTCCTGAGACTGCCCTAATTGATGGAATCCAAAGTCATGGGTTAAATGAACTCAATGGACATTTTAGAGTGATAACCCATGGACTAAGGACATTATATCTGTATTGATATGTATATTGAAAAAGTGATAGTTTTTAATTGAGAACTGTAGGATCTGTGCATGGCACAGATGGTATGGAATAAGGGGTGGATAATGTCCTGGTTTCCAGCAGGGACGGGATTGATTCTCCCCTGTCTCTATCCGGCACAGCTATTCCACCCCATGTGCACCAGGCCCAGGGGCAGCAGGGAGCTAGCCGGGAAGGGGAGGGGACACAACCGGAAGTGGGCGTGGTGACGTCACAGTGTAGGCATATATATATGGACGGGCGGTGCCGGGGTGCATCTCGGCGGCGTCGGTGGCGGTCGGGGCGGTGCAGCGTGGGCTGTGGTCGGTATGTACTTGTGTTTGTGTCCTCCATCTGTGTTACTGTTTCCCTGCAATTCCTGTTGTTCTGGTGAACAGTTTTTATCTCAACCCACAAGTCTGCCTTTTCTTTCTCATCCTCTCCACACTGCTGTGCGGCAGCAGAGCCAACGGACTGCCACGTGGTGCTTTTGTTGCTGCCGAGGCTAAACCACAACACACGTGTTATGGAGTGAAGACTCCTGCCAGTAAGAGCCAGCAGGTCCAACAGGAAGATAATGCACTGTTGGTCCATCACGAGTGTATGTATTCACTGTGACACAGCCATGGATCTAGCAGTACTATGGATGACAGAGAAATTACTACAACACTGCAGTGATGTGGATTATAGATTTAGAAGAGAGAGAGGTGAGAATAAAAAGGTATTCTGGAAGATGATGACAATAATTTACATTATGTGAGGGGATTTTTCTTATACCGGTTGTGATTGTATTCCATTTCAATCAGAGGGACTATCACACTTAACAAAATATAAGATGGGAACGAAATATATTCTCAATGATAAAGAGAAACATAAACATAAAAAATAATGATGACAAACAAGAGGCTAGTATAGTCCATGCACGCTGCCTGACATACCAAAGTGGGATAGTATCATGTTGGAAGGGTTCCAGGCACATTCTGAAGAATTCACGGAAGAAGATGCAGAAAAACTTCTCAGATGAATGACAAAATGAATGTGAATGACGGCTTTGAGCAAGTCTGGAAAATACTTTCAGTGTGCAATCAATCATTTTTTTAGAACACCGTGCAATAATGTCTGGGCTGGTACTTTTCCTCTAAGATTGTGTGAAATGAGTGTATGGCAATGCTCCCCCAGATAAAGAGGAAACTGTCCAACCCAGCAAGCTTTACTAAGGATACAAGGCAAGGCGTCAGGCAGGACAGTTCAGTAGTGACTGGTTTTTTATTTGGCATCTTTGCAGGACTTTCCTGAGATGAGAACCTCAAGAGCTGTGGCAAAAATTAACTTCCTAGCTTGCAGAAAGGAGTCATTGGTGTCAAAAACCCCGAGTGACCCATTCCACCTTTGCAGCTGATGGCAGGCTGCCACCTTCCATGAGAGCAAAATGGTGTTGGCGTGTGAAACTGCACAATTCAATCCTTTCACATGGTGACCTCATACAAAAGAGTAAGCTGTCATTAGAGGAAGAAAAATTGCTGTGGAATAATGAATCCTGTGTTTAACAGAATGTGCTCTTTTAAAGAAAAGTTCTCTGCTGACTATTTTAAAGGCTTCTCTTTTCCTATATCCCCTGCCTGTTCCTTCTTGGCACCCAGGACCAGCTACTCTGGCTCTGCACACAATCTCACTGTTGTTGGTGTAAGAGCCTTCTCCTGCAGAGAAAATGCCATCTGAAAGGGCCTTCTTGTGCTCTTCTGCCTGATCAACTGTTCATTTGACTTCAAATATCTGATTAAAACTTCTGCCCTGCTTTCCTTTTGCCTTTCAGGTGCAATCTTCACGGTCATTACGAAAGAATAATTTACGAAATGAATTGCTGAAGTATTCTGAGATTCTGAATTTCAGAATTGTGGTGCCTAATTTTAATGGCTGTCTGCTAATTTTAATAACCTTTGGCCTTCTGTCTCCCTCTGTCCCCTTTCACATGTGAGACCTTCAGTGAGGGCTGGTCAGTGCTCAACAGAAGGTGAAAAATCCAACTGTCAGACACCACCAAACCCCATCCAATCCATCCTAACATCTGCTGGACCACCTAAGCACCAAGCACGAGGAATAAAGGTAGAGAACGGAAAGTGCTACTCTGACCACTGATGCAGTGCCTGCCTTGCAGTCAGCAATTCTTATAGAAGCTCAGAAGTAGCACTTGAATAAATCTTTCAGGTAAGAGCAGCAGTTACAATCATACTTTTTAACAAACCTAGCACTGAATGGCTCTGAGCAGCATAGAAGCAGCAGCATCTGCCAGAAGCAACACCACCGTCTTTATCAATGGTCAACGTTCATTGCTTTTACCTGTTGCTGTACTGGTATGTTCAGGGTTGGAAGGGGAAAACTAAAAGTCCTACCAGAAATGTAAAACTTAATTCACTCCAGCAGGTTTGGGGTTTTTTGTGAAAAAGAAAATTACTTCTGACACCTCCGTAGCCAGCTGGGAGCGTCTTCACATCAACAACTGCCAACTTTGTTTGAAAGTCCTTTAAATTAGAGAAGGGCGTTTGTAGATGTCATTGTCTGAGAGAACCACAACGTAAAAGACTTTGCAGGGCATTTAAGGTCATGTGGCAGGACTAGTGCCTTGTTTTCCATGAAGAAGGAATGGGATATTAAAGGTGGTTGTTCTCAGACACAGGAGAGAACGCACACACAACTGCAACACAAGTATTTCACACACAGAAAAACTTTTATATCAGTTCCTATTATTTAGGTATTACTGTAACTCATCATTCAGACGCATCCTTAACAGCATGTGAGTCATCCCAGGTAGGCTTATTAATGGGACCACTCAAGTTCCTCTGGCCAGGCAGAAGCCTACTAAAAATCTGGGGTATCTGCAGTGATATACTCTTATTGACAGGATTTTGAACTTCTCACACAAAAAGTTCCTCAAGAAATTCGTACTCAGTGGAGAACTCAAGCAGGCCCTAAGCATACCACCGAACCCTTTGGGTAGATCCTGATTCCAATACACACACACAGAAACTGCTTAAGTGTTCTGCTGAATCATGCCCTAAACACAACAGGACTTACCACTACATATGACATGTTGGTAAACAGATAAAATAGTTTGCTAATGTTGGATGCTTTAGTCTAAACAGCTTCACAAAGTGCTGGGAAAGTACACAACACATCTCATCGTTTGCTGCCATAATATATAATATATATATATATTTATCATATATTTATATATATATAATATGTATATATATCTATCCATAATATTCAAAGTACCAGGAGTCTGAAAGCATATTCTAAGGTGGACTGTTTAAAAAAAAAAAAGTACTTTGGCTTGTTTCCAAAGACAGTTTACATATTATGGAGTGAGGAATATATCAAAACCCTGAACAAAGGGAATTCTTATTTTATCAGTTATCCTTTTTCAGAGGAGAAGCTCAGAGAGGTGCCTAGTACCCTACTGTTTTATATACTTACCTTCACCCTTCTGGCTCATGAGCCTGAAGCTTATGAAAGCTGATGTCCTAGTGGGATGGGTTAGATCAACAACAATCTGTCTTCTTTTTCCCTAAATGGTTAGCAGCGAAAATCAAACCATGTTCTTCCCTCAAATGTGATAGCTACCTAAGGGCCCTCAATCTATGGCCAACAGGAGGAAGCACAGATTGTACAATGAGAAAATGGCCCTAATCATTTAACTGCCTTTCTCAGAGATTAATCAATTATTTTACCGAAAAACTAATTTGTGAATAAGGATGAGAAGAGAGTATGGTGAGACTGCGCAGTTAAAATTTCCAGCAATACCTGTAACATTTCTCTTTCCCCGTTCACGACCATTCTTCATTTTAACATTCATATCAACATTTTTTTATTATTATTTCTAGGCTGTTTGGGATGATGCATGCAACCCGTGCAGTTCTGCCAGTGCTAGCAAACCACACACCTACTCACTCGGGAATTTCCTCAGCGTGAAAAGGCCTCAAAAGGAAAGCTGCTGTAGCTGGACAGACCCACGGAGCAGCACATGCCGAGGGGAGGATAATGAAGCACTAGCAAGCCAGCATCACTGCACAGGTCTGACAAGCAACAGCAGATCCTGATCTCAGTTTACCTTTATATGCCAGGCTAAAAGAAGCCAGCACTGGCCCAGATTTATGTGCACACCACATGTCCCTGATTAGCAACATCTCTGAGAGGGCCAGGGGAGGCAGCTGGGGCTGGTAACAGCTTCACTCATTCAATTTTAATTGACTCCTGTGCATTTGTCAGATCCCTCAGAGCTGCCTTCCTTCTGTTTCAACTTGTGCCAAAAGCCGAACCGGTCCCATTAACCACAGGGAGTGAGCAAGCAAGAGGTACCGATCCGCTACAGTTACAGAACAAAGTCTGTACTGCTCTTTGAATCACATTTCAGATACAATCTGTACTGAATTTCAAGATCATAGATTAACAATCACAGGTTCAAGCTGCAAATGCGGTGAAATTAAACTCCATTCACACAATTACACATTCAAGCAGGCATTGATTCAGAATCCTTTTGCTTAATTTTCTGTGTTTGTATTTAGTGTTGGAGCATCTCTCTTTGAAAAGCCTAAGGAAATGCCCATGTGCTTCAGTGGGATCAAGACTACCACTAGCTGTTTCCTAGCTACTACTGCAACTACTGATACACGGTTTAAATGGTATGCAAAGTACTCAAAACCAAACAAAAAAGTGAGTGATGATGATATTTTATGCGTTTTTTACTTTCTGTAATTGTAACAAACTAGTTAAGTGAAAGCTTGACTAAAATGGGTCCAGACATATACACGATTTCTTCTGTAACTCTTTAAAAAGTATATATAAATAACTAGCGATGATAACAGTCAGACAGCATTGCCATTGAAAAAAGGATTTATAAATCTTACCTCTGCTTTTATTTTATTGTCTCCAAAACAGAGGTGCTGTAAGTAGGCTGCAGCATTGGACTGTACTGAGGGAAACTGATGCTGTAACATCTGTATAACTTCTGGAAGCTCTGGATCTCGCCATCCAAACTCTCTGCATGAAGAGAAACAAAAAACATTCATCAAAAATTCTGCTATTAGTGGATAAATGTGGCAAGCTTTTCCTTTTAAATTGTACTTCTCTGCAAGACTGAAAAAAAAGGGTTATACAAAGTATAATTAGAATAAATAACTTTATGGAATTAGGTCTCTAACTGCTAAAGTTTTCAAAGTGACTATACAGAATCTTAATACAAGAAAAGAAAGAAGATACATGCTCATACTATTATCTATTCTCTATTAAAATTAAAATGTGGAGGGGAGAATCAGAATCACATATGGATTGCTATAAAATACTAGTTTTTTTTTTTACTTTCTGCAATCTTTATTTGATATAAATTGCCATCTTATATAGAAAGCAATGACCTATTTTATCTTTTGGTTTATTTTTTCCAGCTATGGTCCATACTCAATGTAAAACTATTATACAGTTAGGGCCCCGCTTCAGTAGGAGGTCAGACCAGATGACCTCCAGAGGTCCCTTCCAACCTCAGCACTTCTCTGGTTCTGTAATTTTACAGCCGTACAATACATACTTACACACTGGATTACTTTTATATCTTCATTCATACTACTCAAACTAAAGCAGCTAGGCAAACACAAAGGTCTCTGCACTGTTCTTTAATCCAAAAAAGCACAGAACACCATTAGCACTAAATGGAACAACTGAATCTAAGTGTGTTGAACAACTCTCAGCAGGTATTTTGCAGCTTCCAGAACTGAACTTAAACTGCCACTTCAGGTAAATTTCTCCCCCTCCACATTTAAGGGTAAAATCATTCATGAAAATGGCTTTGGACTTTGTGTCCCAAGAGGCAGGCATGCACACCGCCACTCTGCAGGAGATACTTATTTCTCATGTGGCTTTTCCTCAAGGGCTAATTTTTCGTGCCACAAAAATATTTTCACCATCTTCCAGCTACTGCTACATGTACAAAGTAACAGAGGGAAAAGAGGGGAAAGAGGTGACTTGTGAAAAATGCTGTATGTTCTCTGTGGCAGTTACCATCATCACCTAGGAGTCTATTACTGAAAAAAACAGCAAGAGCTGTTGCAGTGTCCAGTTATAATATTTGAAAAAATATTCCAGATCATTAGTTTGCTTCCCGAATTATGGGGATTCTGCTGCAATGAGGCCAACCAAATGCAGGTCACTGGGAGAATTCACCTATGTTGAGTAACTCTTAGAGTAGCTCTGCAGTCTTCTCAACTAAAATCAGGCATCACACTTAACGTGCAGCAGTTCTCCAAGACATTTCATTGAAATAAGACTCATTCTACAATAATAATGAATTGCCACATAACAGAAGCACTGTCTGTTCTCTTCTGATACGGGATGTTTGCCAGATTAACAGCTGTCCTTAAGGTTGTATCTTTATGAAGATTCAGAATATAAATGGGAAGTATAAAAAAATACACTGAGAATTTCATCGGCTATTTCTCTTCTGATAAAACAGATGTTAACTCATGAATATTGAGTTTCACATTAAATGTTTAATACAAGGAAGTCATGAAGATGAAATAATAAATCACATATGGACTATTTCAATGAATGTTGAGATGATATAGACTGTTGGGAAGACCTTTTGCATATGTTCAGAAAGAACATTAAACTCATATTTGGAAAATTCAGACAACATTGTAAAAGGCATCAGGGAAGACTAGAAACTTTAGCAGCTGAAGATGGCAAACACTGCATCTCCTGTGCGTACCAGCTTACTGGGACTGTGTAACAGATGAAAAGTAAGTGATTCTTTGTTTTAACACTTATTTCTGTTTAAGAATGGGTAGTACAAACCCATAAACAAATCATAAATTGGCAGAGGAGACAGAAGCAATGTTATTTGATGGGTTAGCTTCCTCTTATGCTTGCTTTCTTACCATTAACCAAGTTAACACATGTTCGCAGGTTCTTCAAACACATTAGACCCCCCCTCCTATACATATGTCTCTCAGCCAAACACATCTTTCAGAAGTTATTTTTAAATAAAAATAAAATAATAATAATAAAATCCCCAAAGCACTAATCTTACTGAGGACAGATTAATTATCCTAGCTCCACTTTCAATTTATTCTCATTTTCAGTTCTAGATGCCAAGTGCAAGTTTTGGTGTTTTGGAGAGGATACAAAACACCAGAAGAAAACATCTTGTATGACAAGACAATGAGGGGGAGCATCTGAAATGTTGCTTTGCACCAAGTAACTATACTTCAAAGTGCTGGAACTTCTGCCACTAAATTCTCTCCCGGATGATTTTTTTCGCCTTTAAAACAGGTTTATTGCCCGAACAGAAAACAAATAAACAAAAAGTTATGTACAGTAATACACTACGGAGCCTGATAACCAGCTCAGTTTCTCCTTCCTCTTGTTCTGGAATCCAGACCAGAAGAGGCAATGAGAGGGGGAAAGGAAAAAGTTCCTCCACCAAAGTTAATTGTTCTGACTAACCTGCAGTTTTAACATGGCATTTACAAATGAAAACAATGCTGTGCCTACTTTTCCCCTCTGATCCCCCAGAAAAAAAGTCAGCAAACAAGTAATGTATGAATACCTTTTGGAAATGGTTCTGTGCACTTTGGATGTAAGCAGAAAATTAATTCAGAGAAGAAACCCTCAGCACTGAAATCTGAGTTTGTTATGTAACCAGTTTTAGGACAGATAATAAACAAAGCAGGGAAAAAAGTTTAAAAATTTAGCCCCAGTATGCACTGTCATTTCAAGCAGATGGTCTCCAAGATGATTATATTTTAGTAGTTCCTAAATGAAATACGGTAGCTATATAAAACAAACAAGAACTTCTGTCAACAGTTAAGGCTGCTTGAATAATTGTGACAATTTTAGCAGCCTTCAGGCCAAGAAGGACTAGTTTCCAGGGGTTAAATTTTTCATTTGTTTTATACAAGTCTATAACAGATGGAGAAAGAGTAAGCTAGAGAAAGATTTTATTTTTTTTTAAGAACACCAAGCTTACAGTTCTATTAACAACGTTTACTTGAAAAAAATTTGTTTTTCTTTGGCTTAATTATGGAAAAGTTAGGAAGGCTATTTAGTGAAGTCAACTGGAAGAAGTCTTGAGAAGAGAGAACTGGAATTTCTCAAAGACACTAGTAAAAAACCATCTGGAATATTGTGCATAGATGTGGAGGAACTTTCAGGCCATGGCTCCAAGCATACCTACATGACAAAAAATGCATATTAAAATAGAGAGCCACAAAACGGGCAACACTTTTCCCTCTGGTAACAAACCAAGTGTACAATACATGAGCAGCCAACAATATTCCACTGCACTTCAATATATACTTTATTTTTACTTAAGCATGTGGCTTACGTCTTCCCTAGATTTCAAATTCAGCACAGCTGGATGTAAGCCAGCTGTGCAAACATTTGGCAATCCTGCTGAAATCCTGGATGCTGCCCTTGGGTTATGACATCTTCCTTGGTTTAGGCTTCCACGTGGCCTAAACTGGCAGCACCAGGCAGCGGTGCTTACACAGATTCACACAACTGTGCTGTTTCCAGCGTGCTTGTCCCTGCGCAGGAGGTGCAGGGGAGCCTGCACTGTGCCAGCTCTGCCGGATTCCAGCTCAGCTCTGCCCAGCAGCAACAGGGATGCCCAGCTTTTCCCAGGACTTAAGCAGAACCATAAACCAGAGGTCTCAGCGCTTCAAAAAATCACTTCTCCAATACAGCAAAGGGCTAAAACTGATTGGTACATTGGTAAATATATCCCCGTGCAGTTCTGCTTGTGTATTCTTTATACGTTCTCCAATAAAGCATCGCTTTTATGTCTTTACATTACTATCAGTGATATAGATTTTAAAATAAGAAAATCCTGGGAAGTGAGCTTGTGAGAAGGCACGATGAGAACTACTTCACTTAACGAAAATGGTCTGGAGCTGAAGTGTCTGTAGATTTCTTGAACAATTTCATCCTAAGAGCAAAAGACTTTAAGATGATTCCACGATCCAGCTGAGTAAAGACGACCCAATGACGCCAGCCCAGGCGGTACTATGCACAGCTCTGGGTACTGCCTCCGAGACAACACGCCTGCATTCAGAGGGAAAAGTATTATCTGCTCAAGGTTACCCTGATTACATTTACAAATGGCTTTTTAACTGCAATACATTTACAAACCTTTATGAAATAATCTTTCACACTATCGGTACTGCTCTATAAATACCGAATTCCCTCACTCTCAGTGAGGGAGCTTTTGGGAAAAGAGTTGTGTGTAGCCATACCCTTCTATAGCTGGTATGTTATCTCTCCTCTAGGCTGTCAAGAAAAATTAGGGACTTCAGTGCTTTGGGATATCCTTAATTGGTTTGTTTCCATTTGGTTTGTTTCGTGTTTGTTTGTTAGGATATTTTTTTTTTCAGTTAGAGAGTGGCATTTGTCTTTTGGGACTGCTGAGCTGAAATCGTCTTGAAAATCTGGTTTTATCTCTTCCTCTGCAGGCACTTGCATGCACAAGGATGGCTTCTGCAAAGGTAAGAGGCAAATTAGGTGAGCTATCAAGATGTCTTTACGCTGCCTAACTTCGTTTCTTTCTCCCTGCAATGCCATTTTTCTGACTCCCTGCTACAGAAGGGTCTTACAGTAGCTTAACACATTGCAGCTGTGAAAATATGCCAAGTTAACCCTTCCCTGAGAGACCAGCTTATGCTTCCTTCTGTCCATGTACAGGAGTTCACACTTCACAGGGAAGACTTCAGAAGATTGCGAAATGTTGCTCAGCAGCAAAATAGCTGTTACAGATGTGGGTATGCTTTCTTCATACATCAGAGAGGTGGAAACACAGATAGGAGATCAAAACAGTAGACAGACCTAAGGGATTCCAGCCTTGACTCTGCCATTGACTTACTTTGTCACAGGCAGTTATTTACTTTAATGCCTTTCTCTGAGGTTTGATAGATTGTCTGTCTCCAGAGACCAGTAAATCAAAATTGTCTCCTCTCCTAGAACCAGTGTTCCCATTCAGTGGCTCCTGAACTTTTCTGTATTTCAACAACAGAGGAAAATAGCTTTTGAGATCCTGCTCCTACCTGGCTGTGTAGAAACATACGCTTTCCAAAGAATAAATCTTACTCCATAAACCCCTGACTCTCCTAGGAAAACGGGAAGACCGCTTTAGAGAGGAAAATACTAATTTTCTTTCTGCACATATTCTTTCCAACACTGAACTAAAAAACCAAACCAAACCAAATCAATCAAAGAAAAACACCAAAAAAAGAGGAAAAAACAGCAGAAACAATTTAGCATTAGCCCGTCAGCACCAATGTTAACAACTCCAACCATGCTCACCTGCTGGAGAGGAAGCTGGCGCACTCAATACTCCCTGAAAGTCTCAGAGTATCCACATTATTTTTTGAAATCACCACCACCAGAAGAGTTCCTAAAATGTTTTGAGGCACTCCACCTCTCCCCAGTCTAAGATTTAATGTTATGTTAAACCAAGTCTGGGTTTTCCTTCTGGATTTCCAAATAAGTGTCCAATACCGAATAAAAAAAAATAACCGAACAACAAACTGTTCTTTTGTTAGACTCCAATCTTTCAGAGAAGCAGAGGAACTAATTCTGTCCATTTAACTTGCAAGCTGTACAATTCCATAAATACACTCGAATTTGATCTTCTTGACAAAGTGAAATATAGACTAATGGCTTTCCTTTGCTGCCTTTATTTCAGTTCTCATTAAGAATGAAAAAAACCCTAGTCTCCTGCATGCTAGCTTGAAGTATCTCAATGTACAAACAACCAAAACAACGTAATGATGCAAGATATACTTGACATGACAGGAGACAGAAAGTTAATGGGATCAATAATAAAATAGTCAAATTGTTAAAAATTGCTCAGATGGAAAGGTGTTGGATGGAAGGAGAAATATCCACAAGCAGTGACACTCAAACACTACTTCCCTTCACATGCCTTTCATCTACTTCAAAGCATGGTAGAAATTTTAGGGAACTCTCCTAATGCAGTAGCTAGACAGGTACCACCATCTTCATGTCAGGCGTGGATACAGAGAGACAGTGCTTACAGGCCTTTCTCAGGGAAAAGAGAAAGGGGAAAAATAGAAAGACAGGCAGAAGTCATAAGAGTCACAATTAAATCCTCAACCCTAGTTTTCAACTCTGAACCGAACGCACTGCTTCACTGTTGCTGGCTGCAAAAGGTTTTCAAGATTTGAGAAATGCAGAGGATCTGGACAGTATTTTAGGGAAGTTCAGGACAAGAAGAGTCCTTCTGGGCCATCGAAGCCAATTTCTGATTGCAAGTCTCCACTATTTGGCATGTAAGCCACAACATACGTTGCTCAAGCTACAGATGGCCTGACGTAGGGAAATTTTAATCAATCTCAGATTTTGTTGACCCTAACAATAGTTTCAGTTTACAAATGAAAAAAAAATAAATAAACATTTGTCCACGCATATCTATTTAGAAAGGGTGCTGCTTTGTTGTTGCTGTTTCTTAGAAATCATGTTTCAATCACGTCCTCTGCTGTTCAAAGCACCAACAAACCTAATGCACATCCCCCTTCTCAGAGTACTAAATCCGGAAACACGGCTGTCCTTCTGGACTTGCAGGGAGGAATACAAGGGGAACGGATAGTTTCGAGCTAGGTCTCTTGCAGAATAACATTTCTGTTCTCTGTTTGGGCTTCGGGAAAAAATCAGTCTCCACAATGACACAATTACAAGAATTACAAGCTCATCAGTGGACAGGTAAGACCAACAGAAAGTACCCTCGCTGCTGTCAGTGCAACATCAGGGAAATTCACAACTCTCAACTGCTGCCAGCAACAAACTAGACCAACAGCAGCGTGCCTCACCTAAAAAAATAATGCAAAAGCCAAATGGGAGAAAAAAAATTTACATGGACAACACTCAGAATTTAGGGGAGAAGTAGGTTGCAAATTTTAAATACATATAAAATAGACTTCCCATATGTGTATTTGATAGTTTTACCTCATTAAATGCAACTCACAGAAAAACATCCTTTTAACAGGGAAAACCAGCTCCTCTCTTAGTTGTCATCCTATCAGGTTACAACTGAGACATGACTTTTCTATCCTTTACAAAAAGGAGGAGGCTGCAGACTGTTCTGCACAGCACTTCTGCAGAAATGCTCCCAGCTGAACTGTGAAACATTGTGTATGTGTAAATATATATATATATACACACACACATATACATAAAATAAGTCCACTGAAGAAAATAATCACGCTATTGATTCAGGACAATTGCCCTTATTAATGAATGCAATACTGCCAAGAATCTGTCATTTAGAAACCAGAATTAATATCTTAAAGAGCTCTCAGAAGCTGGAATATATTAAAGGAAAGTATGCACCTCAATGTATCAAGAATCTTTCTTCTGCCCGTGGAAGCACAGCTACCTACAGAAGAAGGATTAGTTAGTCGTACGGTACCTAGTTATCAGTGATATGGTATGTATTTCCATGCAACACGTTCTGGATGGTATTTTTAATCTGATATACTGAATTCCAGTGCCCATTACCTTCACTGGTTGAAGAATTCAGCTGTTGTGTTATATCCTGAAAAGTACTCTGCCAGCTGCAAGGAGTACAGACTGTGAGCTGCGCCTTTCCCTTTTTAATCTCCGAGATAATTTCTTTTCAGATTTTCCTTATTTAAGCCCATTTCCTTATTGAAGCTAAAAGGACAAAGCCACTCCCTCTGACTTTGAAACTGTCCCCTCTGTGTTCAGCTGACAGCACTGACTGCAGCCATAAAAACATCCAAGATTTACAACCTACAGCTCTAAGGCAACTTCAGTAACTGTGCTCAGACCATGGTTACGTGCAGCTACGGAGCTGATATCAGGGTTGTTTCTAAAATAATTTCTGATCTGTTTACAACTCAAAGTAGTTTAAAGTATGGTTAAAGACTTAAGCACTGATGCTGCAGTATGTGCAGTTCACGCAGCACGCATACCCTACATGAATCCAGTCGCTTTTGAATAGACTTCAGAAATTAGATTTTGTTCTAAAACACTCCCAGAAATGAATAGTGGGTCCAGTTGCTGGACCGATTAAAGTTGTAATGACAGGTGGATTGAGTCATCTCTATCAATCTTCATTCACAGACCCCAAATCCATCCTGATCACCATTGATTTCCCTCCCTCTCCTCCCCTGAGATACGCTGAGACCAAGGCTGGAGAGCACAACCTGCCCGCTTGGGCAGAACAGACACAAGCGTTCTGTGCCCAGGCTGGCCACCAGCAGCTGCCACACACCATACACAAGCAAATTTTTTTTTTTTTCCTTTGTTCATAGCCACTGAAGTCTGCAAGCAGAATAAATGTGTTTCTTATACATCCGTAGTTTCACGTTTTTGACCATCTTAGGACAAAATCTGTACGATTTCGAAACTCACATTTCAAATTACTGTTGCAAACTCAAGAGAAGCTCAAACAGATGGAATTCATAGGTTTTTCAGCTGTGTTGTTTGCACAAGGGGAGGCTTGGAGTGGGTCAAGTCTGGGATTTTTTTTGGTCCATGTCAATATCTGCTGTTCATAAATTTACTACTAATGGTAAATATGAATTCACATAGGATCTTGTGTTCTCTATAACCCGATAAAAATGAAACTGATATCCACTTCCATTAAAACTCAGTGTGGAAAAGCCATGGAACTTCCACAAGAGAGTATATTATTTCTAGAGTTATTTATTTATTAGTGGAAAAATCACCATTTCAAAATGATTTTGCCTCTGTTTCATAAAATACCTCTTTTCTATGTTTTCTCATTTAAGCATAAAGAAAGGTGATCATACTGCAAGCTCTGTTGGCTACATGGCAGATGCAGCTCAGAGCACACCACACCTGAGTTTGACATACTACTACTTAACTACTACTTTCATTCATACTGGAGTCTCTTTCACTCAAAAGTCCAGGGACGAAATATTATGCCTCCAGGTGGTTTATAAAGAATTTCTGTAAATGAAGTTACATGCACAAATCAAACGGCTATTTTACATTAAGTAGAATGTTTTGCAGCTGTCTTTTCTCACTCACGAATGCCTAAGAAGTAGAGCAAACATGAATATTTTTGGAACATACAAGATCACGCGTTTGCTGGCAAACTCCTGAAGGCTTCGTTTCAGATGGGGATCCAGATAGAATTGGGAAGTAAAGTTAATTCAACTTTCTTTGGTTTTTATTACTTTACCACAACTATTCCCCTGCAATGTTGTGAGGACTGTTCAGTGTGTAAGTGTCCAACATACAAGCGCTTAGGTCTTTTCTCCCTTAAAACGTACTGAAGGCAAGTTCCAGTTTGCTGACGAACATGAACAATAAAGTTTGACACGCACATCAACCAAAACTCTCTACCTGCACTTGCTACAAAATGAGATTTAAAATACATGATGCTGTAATCGCTTTAGTGTGAATTACAGATACCTAACTGTCAAACCACCAATCACACATTTTACTTGCACAACATATATTTTAAGTAGACATAATGTTAAGTATGTTAATTAGCTATTTGTACCCATTATCTTTCAGAATAGGAAAACTGTGAAACATTTCAGCAAAACAATAAAGACAGATTCAGACGTGTCCCATTGGCTTTGCAATATATTAATTTCTCAAGCCTTTGTATAATGGATAAAATATTTTTTTTTTTTAACTTTTACAAGTAAATAGAAAAACTAATTAGCTGCACACTATTAAGTTAATGCACATTTATCTACAACAGTTCAATTCTGACTGCGAAATAATCTTTCTAGCCCATAATTACACTCCAGCTTAATTAGCATAATTTCCGCAGCACATTCTTTAATAAAGAAGCTGACATAAGGGTTGGTCTTAAATACCAAGGATATTCTAGGCAAGTATAAAAAGGAGACAGGCAGAGAAGCATTAAACACCTATTATATTATCAAGACAGCAGACATAAACCAGAATATGAACTCAATACTCTCCGAACTACCACAAGCATCTGAAGATGCTTCTGCAGAAGATAAGCAAAACATTTAAAGGGCCTCAGATGTCCCTCAGCCACCTCACCAGAAGTGTTCCCACATCCCTGGCGGGTCCCTCATCCCGTCCCTGTGTCCCACCCCCTCACCAAGGGCAGGCAGAAGGTTACCCGTTATCCCATTCAGCTTCTTTCAAATGGAAAATGGATATGGTCTTGCATCTCTTACACTAATTTAAGTGCAGCCCGTCAACTGCCACTGAAGAGAGTCATTGTAGGTGAAAAGATTGATCAGTCTCCAGGCTTGTCCCATCTTTGGTTTGCTGGTGAGGACTTAGCAAGGAGAACCCTGGTCAGGAGCCCCAAGGGCCTCTTATGGACACTTTATTCCCTGGCACTTGGTCTGACACCATCAAACTGGTTTTCTGTGGGCCAGTGCAGGCAACGGCACCTGTGTGCTGCTCTGCTTGATGGGAAGAAGGCGTTTTGGAGGAAAGGCTCTGCCTCCCCCCAGCAACCCTCTGACTGAGCTTGTTCTCCTGTCTAAGCCTGCGATGCACTGGGTGTTAGCATACATCAGATCTATGTAACCTCAATGTTACACAGCCACAATCCTCTCCTGACAGTGAAAAACTAGAATGAAATCAATACTGGCTTCTGTCTTCATCTAACTGTTTCTAAATACTGGTAGTTTTAAATTAACTGTTATCTGAAGTGCTCTTGGGTTCTGTGAAGGACTCTGACTGAACATATGCTGTTGGCAATGATGTCCTTGCACTCCTCCATAGTCACAAATAGTATACATGTAATTTCACCTGGGAAGGATTACCTTTCATTGTGTGAGATGATGAAAGACACTGAGCAAGACTTTCAGAATCACCAAGGTGATTTAAAGCCAAAGTCCTATTTTCATGCAACATCATAAAGGATTTAAACTTAATCAGGTTTCCAAAATGCCTAAGACTTTCCTGAAAACGTAGACTTCAACTTTTAAATCACATGGGCACTTTTAATAACTTTACTCTCTCCAATTAACTTTTTATTTTGAGGTTAGTGCTATTAAGCAAGACCAGGACCATAACAGTCTCTGCATACTAATCAGTCACTGACTCCCGCTGCTGAAATGTAATGTGTAAGGAGATGTCTTAAAAATTCAACACAAAGTCAGAGCAACAGAAAATAATAAATCAGTTCTTGGAGAAAAACAAATTGGCAATACCTATTTCAACTTATTGCTTCCTTGGGAATACACACAATCAGGCAAAATCTGCTTGATTAGAATTTAAGATACATCATAAACGAGGTTATAAAGTAACTTTTATTTTTATTCAGACGTATAAATGATGCATAAACTACTGTCTCCAGACTGCACAAACACAGCCAGTTCAAGAGGTTTCACAAAAGCAGAGGGAAAACTGAAGAAGCTGCCCCAGGAAACTTCTCTGCTGCTCGTTCTGCCTTTCCCCAGGGAGTGATGCCACCTGATTTTGAGGCAGGCCCCCTTTGGCAGAAGCAGGGCGAGAGGCCACCCCTTGAACTGGAGTCAAACACGTCAGAAATTAAAAGCCAGCTTGTCAGAAGCCAAGTAATAACCTTTTCTAGAAGGTTAACTTTTCTTGTTATAGTTAAGACCAGAATACACAAGCAATAAAATTAGTCATCATTTCCAACAGACTTTAATTATCTTTTCTAAAACAATTTCATCTCAGCTATCTGTTTAAAATCAGGTTATGTAAAAAAAAAATATTAAGGTAGCTGAGATTATCAAAAGATACTAATGATTTTTGCTGCCAAACAGGCCTGGCTGCAAATGAGTCTCCTTTGTCAAACGTGCACCCAAAATTAGTGCATCTAAAATTACTAGCCAATTTTTAAAATCTTGGTCTGCTGTGCTTGTCTTGTTCTTTCTCCTTGACAGCTATTTAGCTCTGCCAATTTTTCTTTCCAGAGCATCAGAGCACTGAGAAGAGAAAAAAGAAATTCAGCTTCAGCCTTCAGTCCTGCAGCTTTGAGTCAGGAGATAAAGAGTTATGGCTTGAAGACATGAGATAAAAGCAAAGACATATACTCACAGCCACAAACTCAATGAATTAAACTAAGAAAAAAACCCTGTAGGTCAGGCAGAGATCATGCAGAGTAAGCACAGCAAGAGACAAGGAAATGGGAGGCATAAATGTATTGTTATCTTTTCCATGTCATTTCATCTCTCCATACGTCTGTTCTGCTACCTATAAAAAAGGCTGTCTGAAAGGCTCTTCCAAAAGATTTTTGAGAGCTTGCTGTAAAAATCACTAACTCCAGGGCAAAATATTATTACCAGTGTTGCCACAGAGGTAGTCACCAAAACTTACAATGGTTTTAAAGAGGGTAAAGATCTACGACAAAAAGAACCATCAGGAGGTAGATTATTGACTACAATATGTTAAGCAAGCACCGTGCAAAAAGAAAAGGAGAGACACTTAGTAAAAGGCAATTTGTGTCTCCTGCCTAAAGAGGTTCTGCTTTTTATTTACATTGTCAGGTGGTTTCCTCCTGCCCTAAAAAATGAATTTCCTTGGAACAGGCTCCTTGCATCCCAGTATTGAGAACTGTTGCTGACTGGAGAATACATACACAATTCCTACACAAGGAGAGAAACAGAGGCTTAAAAAATTCCTCAGCTTACTAAAAATAATCCCAGCGTATGCAGCTGCAAGAATGGTCAATCACAGATACTCACTGTGGGCAACACTTAATAAAACGACACTTTCAGCTAGCATTTTACCTGTTCTCTTACCAAGTTGTCAATAGAATACGTGAATGTCTCTCAGAGTTGAACAGTTGGGAAGGTTTCAGGACTGTCTGAGTGAGTTTTTAATGTGATAATGGAATGACTCATCAATAGCACAATGTCAAAAAGAAGACTCATCTGCCTGAAAAGCTGAGCTGTACTTTACATGCTCTCAAAAGCAATTTTATGTCAAATCTTGAACATGCCTAGGATGTGCAAACAATATAACTGAGTATTTATCTGATCCCACTCACCAGACTCACCAAAACCTATCAGCCTTTATTGTCATCTATTCAGTTGCCTCAGTAGTTTACCGACTGGAAAACATCTAGATGCTGTTCCCACCATACTCCAAAAACACACTTTCGCCATCCATTATAGCTACGTAAGAAGCTGGCATTTCTGAAGAACTGATAGCTTTCTGGGTGAAAAAGGGATAACATTTCAAACTCAAAATTTTAGTTATCAACATGATGCTCAGCACTGAATTTACTTTTCAGACATTTTAATTTTTATACTGAAGCCACATACTTACATGGTATGTTTTATTCTATTCTAAGTTACAGAAAAATTAATTTATCAAAGACTTTCTTTTTAATTGAAATTCCTTACCAAGTACTTTATCAATTGCAACTTACGGATTAGAGTTTGACACTGCATTTTGCCTAATGCACTTTTTTTCTTAAATGGTACCCAGAGCCATACAAGGCACAGCATGAGGCTCTCAGGGACCTGCTTCATCAGAAAAGTCCAATATAAATGAAGGAGACCAGGAACCTGGGATGTACTTTTCCCTTATCCTGGATGAGAATTTTGAGCATTGGAGATTAAATATGTTGAGTGCCTATTTCATGAGTAGTAACAGATGAGTAATAACTATACCATAGTTTAATCTGAACAGTCTGAAGCCCTGTTTGAACTCAGGAGTAGGCAACACCCAAATAAATGACCCTCTGTGGCACCTCATGCCATGAGAACACCAGGGAAGAGAAGTCAGGCAGGAGCCTGCCTGAGCTGCTGAATGCTCCTCTGGAAGAAAACCAGCATCTGCTCACCCAGGTCACCACTGAGGAGGGTGCTCAGCCCTGAGAGGTGCACCAGATGAAGTAGCTGCTGAAATGATCAGAACAGTTTCTGCAAATCCCACTTTGCAGAGATAACAGCTCATGAAATTTTAAAGAGCAATGAAATTGCTCTTAAAAAAAGAAAAAGAAAAAAAAGGCAGAGGCACGGCACCCACCACCACGTAACACCAAAGCTGCAGAATGTCACAGCTCTCCCTCTATTCTAAAACCTTCAGAGGTTTTCTAGAGTCATGTAAAAATCCTGAGGCATTTTTAGTGTTTGTAATGAAATCCCAGAAATGAAATATCCATGAGAATTCAAAAGCTTCCCAGAGCTGCAACAGAGGCAGACTACTAAGCAGTAATTACGAATATTTCCATGTGACCTGTTTTGAATCGTGCTGCATAATGACGTTTTAAGGCTCACTGAAACTCAGATGAGAGGTCAGAAGTGAGTAAGACAGACCATCCAGCACACAACTGAGTGACAATGACAGTGACACAGCTTCAAAAACCCTTATGATCCTCTGTGAGATGCGGTGCTGCTGGAAGCTAAGGACTAGTCAAAGGACAACACAATAAAATTAAATAGCGACTAAGACACAAGAAAATGATACCATAAAACGTCCCCAAGGAGCACTGAAATGTGCAGTGAGCCTGGGAAACATGTGCTGCGTGAAGTTTTCTTCAGTTAATCACCAGGATTTCTGCATTTCCTTAGAACTTTCTGCTCTAAAAGGTTAGAGGCTACTTCTAGTCTTTGAACAAAATATTCACTTTTCATATAGAAATTCTGCTGCTGTTTTTATTTCAGTAAAGGACGAGAAAGTAGCAGAGATGAGTTTTCTTCTCCTTCAAATAGTGACTCATTTTAGGTGCAAACACAGAAAACCTTTCAAGTTACAGATATTTTATTATTTTCTTTCTAAAATCTTTCCACGCACATTGAAACTGACAATTAATAGTGCTAAACTTTGTGGAAATATCAGTATACTAGAAGTTAATGAGGTCCAACTGTCTAGTCAGGCACAAAAATAGGGGGGAAAAATGCAGCATCACCAGCTTTACCATCAGTTAGCTTTAAGAAAGCACAAACCTGTAGACTGGAGGTCAAGTAAAAGAAGACCAAAAGCAAAAGATGTCTTTCTGCATCAGTCAACAAGACCCTGAAGATCTGAAGTTTTTATGACACACATTTAATATGCCTTTTCTATCTCATGGGAAGAACAGCTGTAAAAATATTTCATTCAGTTTATATATGACACTGATGCTTAAATACTTACCCTATTTTTAAGCTAATTCAAGAACAGAGTTGTCTAAAGTGGATGAAAAACTAGCATCTAATACATAGAATAATTTTACATTTTTTAAATTTAGAGGGCTGGAGCACCTCTCCTATGAGGACAGGCTGAGAGAGCTGGGACTGTTCAGCCTGGAGAAGAGAAGGCTCTGGGGAGACCTTGGAGCAGCCTTTCAGGATCTGAAGGGAGCTCCAGGAGAGCTGGGGAGGGACTCTTTGTCAGGAAGTCTAGTGACAGGACGAGGGGTAATGGTTTTAAATTGGAAGAGGGGAGATTTAGTTTAGATATTAGGAAGAAGTTATTTACTGTGAGGGCGGTGAGGCACTGGAACAGGTTGCCCAGGGAAGTTGTTGATGCCCCATTCCTGGAAGTGTTGAAGGTCAGGCTGGATGGGGCTTGGAGAAACCTGCTCTAGGGGAGAGGTGTCCCTGTCCATGGCAGGGGGGTTGGAACTTGATGATCTTTAAGGTCCCTCCCAACTCTAACCATTCTATGATTCCATGATTCTACATTTCTAAACATAGTAGTTCAAAGAGTATCTTTGCAAGAGAAAGGATGCCAGGTTGATGCTGCCCTTGCCCAGAGGAGCCACATCCATACAAAGGACTCTAACATGCACTGCTGACACCTGGGAACAAGAGAGCTGGGTCCTGCTTTGCAGGTTTTGCACTTGCAATATTTATTAGAGATTACTCTGAATTTGGTATTCTATCAACTGTCTGTTGTTGAAACAGCATACGCTTTTATGAGTTTTCTTCTTTCACTAACAAACCGAGAGGGATGCCATTAACATCTCTATATCCAATTTTTTCCTTCAGACTTTACGTACATGAACGCGACCGTGAATTCAAATCCGTGCAAGCGTGTATCACCATCGATCCAGGCAGATTTTAAGCTTTTGCAGGAATTTTTCTTAATAGAACTGCAGTCCAGTTCAATTGCTCAGCCACACAGCTCCTTCACCACCCGGTGCCAAGGAAAACCTGGGATCAGTGTGTCGCACAGAGCTCCACAGCAGGGAAGCTGCTGGCATTCCAGCTCCCCGGGAAACACATGCATTCTCACTGCCAGAGCCACCCCACTCCCATTTGTGCACAGCGACATTCTGTCAGCAAACTGCACTACCAAGCAATGCCAACTTTATTAGATTCTTAAATCCTAATTTGTTTCAGGTTGACATGACATAGTATGTTTCAGCTCCTGCTGTTACTGATATTGTTGCAATGAAGGAAAAAAAACCCCATCTGTATCTTCCCACATAGTCAATGACTGTGAGAATCTGTGCGCTAATGGATTTTTTTTCTGCTCTGGAGTGTGAAGACATTAAAATTTATCTCTACCACAAACAGCATGAATGAGGGTTTAGATTTCCTAGTAATTTTTTTTTCTCCTTTTTGGTTGTGTTTTCATTGTAAAAAAGTACATTGTATCTAGAAAATTATGTTTTTTCTAAAATCTTCAGTTTTAGCCTACATTTTAGAACGTTGAACACTGCTGTTTATCACGCAGCTGGGTCCTTTTACTTCTTTATAAATTGAATGTGTTATGTTAGACTGGTGCTGTTGGGGCAGCACAGAAAGTGGCAGTTGATCATGGGGAACCATAGATATGATCTGAAAGACTGGGACACACTCACTAACATTTAGGAGTCACGGAGCAAACACTCCGCAAGGACTAACACTGATGTGGAATAAACGACAGGATGTGGTAAATCTTGATACATAATTTAGAAGAGAACTTTATGAGTGGGAAGATTCTCTAGTAAGAAGATACAGCTTATTAGTGGATTAGATTTTAAGAAGACTTTGTGTCTTGCACATGGACTACAACCTTTTACTGCATCATAGTTTTGAAAACAGCAGTAGCAGAAGAACAGGCAGGGCTTGATTCTCCTGATACATGGCATAAACATACTTTTTCTCTGTTTTATCTAAAAAGAATATGAAATACATAAATGAATCCACTATGCTTTATTTTTACTGACAAATAGTAATATTAACCTAACATTATGTTCAGAGTGATTAAGTAGTTGTCATCAAGAGTTTTGGCCTGAAAATCCTTGTTATTTCAACTAAACCCAAGATGCCTGCATATTCTTTGCGAGTTAGCAGTGTGACAGTGGAAGGTTTGATAGAGAGAAACAGATCTGCATCAGCAGAAGATGACACTAGCAAATTCAGGAGACAATTCAGGACTTACCATTTAAAATGCTAAGGAACTTGTTAAGCTAAATCAAAATTGTCAAAAATGCCATACTGAGTTATATGTTTCAAAGTAGAAGTCACTCTGCACCAGGCTAATACTTCATCTCAGCTACTCATTCCAAGCATCTCGTTCTCCTCCTCATTGTTGCTACTGACCACTAAACAGCCAATTTAATAGACTGATCTGTTACGAACCTTCTTCTTGCCTTCTATCATCATAAAACACAGCACTGTATATGCAAAGTCAGAATTTTTTCAGGGCACACTGCTGTCTCATGGAGAGTTTACTGTCTACCAGGACCCCCAAAATCCTTTTCCTCCAAAGTGTTTTCCAGCAGGTCCACCCCAACCCATACTGATGTCTGGCATTCTTCCTCCTCAGGTGTAGGACCCTTTGCTTCCCCCACCTAGCTGAACCTCTCTCTCCAGCTCTCCAACCTGACCAGGTCTTGCTGGATGGCAGCACAACCTTCTGGAGCATCTGCTTTGGTATCATCAGAAACCTGGATGCCTTACAGACCAAGAATTCCTTTTCAGTCCTTGTCACAAGAAAGAGCAAACCCAAAGGCTGAGCTGGATACCACTGGCAGACTGGGAAACGTTGATCCTGTGTTACAGATGGCATCATGTAAACCCCCATACTAGACTCACTGAACCTAGCAGGTTTAGTACACTACATTCTGGACAATCCCCAACACTTGCTTGCTTTAAAAAAACCAGAAAGTATTGTAGCAAAGGTTAGGACTTGCTACTATGTCAGAATTTCAAGACAGCTTTCATAAAAATACATTTATTGTGAATTTTACAATTTTTCAAATAAAAATTCTTGTTTCTTACTATGTTCTATCTCCTGACGAAATGACAAATCTCTTTGACATATGAATCAGTCTCAGATCTATTCACTAGAAAGATTCACTTTGTGATTAATGATGTTCAAATCTGGCATTCACATTCTTTCTACACCTAAAAATTGTCTAATTATTAGCCGTAGAATATATTTTAAGAAAAATCAAAATCAGAGAAGACACCACTGGTTTGCAATTTCATTGATAATCTGAGCAATACTTTGTATCCACTGGACAACAGGCTGGGACTAAGGGAATTGATTTCCAGACTTGAAAACACCGGTTTAATTTATGCTCGGTGTATATCAAGGCAAAAAAGATCAAATGTACTTTGGCATCTCAAAAGTTCACAAAATTTTTAAATGCAAAATTTAAAATAAAATTCAAGGTCAATCGCTGGACAGTGAAGAGCTTTTTAATACTAACAACTTTGAGTCAGAATTTCTTGCTAGTCCTACCTCATGCTTCTTCACATATAATTTGTAAATATTACATGGTAGAAGAAACAATTTGTAAGTCAGATTGAGGCACTCTCAGCATTCCAGGTTCTTCTGTTACGATGTTATTAAGCAGATGCAGATTACGTTCAGCAAATAAGTTTTGGGACACCTTGCTGTTTCAGTAACAAGCAGATTCTTTCCCGACAGCAAATATAATTTGGACTAACAACATGATGAAACAAAGAGGTAGCTAAAATTACACAAGTACAAGACTAAACATTACGGTTGTTTCTGAAACAATAAATTAAGAGAGAGAAGAAAAGTACCTGAGTTTTAGAGGAGCCACAATCTCAGTATTGACCTGTGCAAGCATGTGGTACTTGGGGAATGTAATTTCCTTCTATGTGTTGCTCACCTCTGTTCGCTAATAGCTCACTCGTAATACATTGAACTTTGGCTTTGTTTTTGATGCTTTGGTCTTTTCATTGAAAAAAGGAGTCATAAACTGGGTTGTGAGAAGTCAAATTTTAAAAATAATTCAAATTATATATTTTAATATTCATTTTAAGTTAATGAGAAACTTCATAAATTTCTTCTTAGCAGTAAGAAAGGTTTATGGGATCTGTTTCTCCATTATTTCCAGATTTTGCAATTTGCATCTTCAATGAAGAGTAAAAATTTGATTTAGATAAACACAATTATTTACATTCTTTCAGCAAATGTTTCTCAGATGAACTGGAAAATAATTACACTCTGGATACCCAAAGGAATAGCAAAATTCTTGCAAACAGCAATCCACACAGAAAATTTTAATTAGCTTTCGCTTTTCTGTGTTAAATTTAATGCACAGAGGGAGCCTGTCCTCCGTCTTCTGACTAATTCTGATGAATATTTTCTTACACGTTATTCTGTTTAGCTTTCAAGTACTACTTTTTTTTTTTTCTTTTTCTTTTTCTTTTTTTTTTTTTTTGACTTGACCACAGAAGAAGTCTGGCAGGCTACTATAGCTCGGATATCATACCTCTAAAATATGTGATTTGCCATCCACAATCACTCTGCATCATTACTTCTTCGCATTCTTTTTCAAAGCACATTATCAATTTATATGTAAATATGAGTGTTTTACTTCTTGACTCTTCTAGTTCTTTTATGTTTCTCTGCCTTGTCTTTCTCCCAGGGTACACCAAGGAAGGCTTCCAAACAAGAACTGGGCATGGCTTCCATTGCTGTTCTTCCTCGCTCCCGCTTCCATTTTGTTAATAAGGACATCTCGTTCAGCATGATGAGACACAGATATTCTTTTGAAACTAAGTATTTTTCCACAACCTAAACCAAAAGCTTTAATAATTACGCCTAATTTAAAGCCTTTCAACAAGCTCTTGGAATAGATGACAACATTCAAACTGAAAATATGTGAATTAATTTGAGTCCCATTTCATGAGGCACAGTATGAAACATAAAACTAAATCCTAACAGATTTCATATAAATACATAAAATCCTCAACTTACTACTAAAATATTAGTATTGCCAGACCAACGATTTGGAGGCTAAGAAACACCAAGATTACAGATCTGTGCTCAGTTTTCTGTGGTACAATCAAACATCAAGATAATCACAATGAAACAAAGGTCATAGAAGATTTATGATTGCTAGAAATTTATACTTAAAGTCTGAACCAGTCCTTTAGGAAAACATCCAGGCTACGGATGAATAAATATAGCAAGATAAAAAATAGGGGTAAGTAAACGAATCAAGGTTTTAAGTCTTGTGTATTGGAAAAGCTCATGTCATTTACACATCTATATGTCAAAGTCTGTTCTGTTGGAACACTGCTGAATCATTCAGTGTTCAGCAGCTACAAACCCTTCCTCATGCAAAACTCATTCTAACACAAAGGATCTTTGAAAATACAAGACATCTATTCTGACCAAAAAAACCCAGAATAATGTACTATCACACTGCAACCAGACACAGACAGGTAGCCACAGTAACAGAAAACAAAACATGGCAGTGAGCGCTTGAGAAGAGTTTCTGTAAAACACCTGAAGGACCACAATGGCAACTCACAGCTCAGGATACTCCAAATCAATTGCAGAATTAACCCACAGAACTATGAAACTTTCTTGGTACAACAGGGTAAGAATGCGCAAGTGCTTTGCTTATTTGTCTTGAAGATGATGGAGTTTTGCTCTGACGGTCCTCAGAGGTTGAACTGATTCAGTCCAGGGAGGTCGTGGCCACAGTTTCTGGGAGCAATAAACCGATCACAGAGATCTAATAGGGATCGGGTGCCTGATGGCATGGCCCAGTCAACAACCCAACACTCTTGATAACAACTTAAGAGTCCTAGTCTCAGAATTCAGGGGAGATCGTAGGAAATGCCTATTGAGTGAATTCAGAGATGCCCCAAAGAACGTGGACCCACCCAGGTCTTTCCAACTCCAAGAACACCCTAAAAATGGGGTGACTGTAGATCACCAGGCACATCACACGTAAGGGCAGCAAGGCAACCTCGAGTTCTGACCTGACTCTCCCTTAGGTGTCACTTCAGAAGACTCAGGTGGGTTTGGTCTGATTTCATTAAAACTAATGAAGCTGTTATCTATTTGTTTTTTTTTTTGTATTTTGTGTATTTTATAACTGACACTTAACGACAAGAATACACATCTCCTCAGCAAATGGCATATTTAAATTTGAGATCAAAACTGTCAATAATTCTGTTTTGACCATGGTATACCATTTAATGCTCTTCCTATTTTCAAAATACAGAATCTAGGACTTTTTTTCCCCCCAGTAATTAAAAATATGTTACGTGAATATATTCTTCATGCAACATAAAATATTTACAGATTTTGCCTTTCTCCTCTTGCATCAACAAAAAAAAAAAATAAAAAAAAATCAGTCTTATCTCCGAATTTCATGAGTAAGAACAAGGACAGAAACTCACTCAGGAAAGCCCCAGGGGTGGCAGGAAGGAGGGAGACAGAGTGGAGGAAGGAAGATGCAGCTGCAAATCTGAAGCCAGAAGCAGGGCAAGAAGCCCTTGCTGCATTGAGGCAAGTCCTACTATGGATTGAACAGAGTTGTTGGAAACATAAAAGGAAGTGAGCTGAGAAGATAAATGGAAGTTTGGATCCAGGGGGAATTCGGCAACATCTGGAAATTTGCCAGTCAGATGAATCGCTGTGATACAGAAACTGTTTTATAGAATCCATGTTACACATCCAGACAGAAAAATAAAGGTAGAGCTCCAGCAAGAAGGTGCCTCTTGCACACCTCACGGACAAACACCTACCCCCTAACAAAGCAGCTTGGATGCACCACGACGCTGACAGTGGCTTTGGGAGCTTTTTTGAGGGGGCTACACTGAAGGAACTACACTGAAGGAACTTGGAGAAACACAGTTCATGGGTCACAAGTAGTACTTTCAGAGATACCGGTGAGCGCTTTGGTCTCCACACACAGAAACCAGGTCCAAAAAGACAGAGGATGATCAGATTGGAAGAGCAGACTTTCAGGAACATCATAAAACAAAATCAAGCCCAGACTAACATAATGACTCATCCTGAGGCAAGATAGCATGGCGTTAGACCACTGGTGGGGAAAGGACTTTCTGTTCAAAGACAGCCATGCATCCTTCTCTTCTGGAGCTAGGGACCCACCATGAAGGGAGGAGGTGGGATGCTACAGAGGAACTAGGGGTCAGGTGAGCTTGCAAGACTGGATGGCACCATGCAGTCACTTGCCTGCTGGATGCAAAGGTCATACGAAGGGCACAAAGAGTGACCAGGTAAGAAGGACCAGGTTTGAGAAGCCTGCACTTCTGCTCTCCATCGGTACTACAGGGAAAAGGCAAAGAGAAAATCCAGGACCCTGCAAAGGAAGCTGAAGGAAAGGTTTTGCCTGTAGTAATATACCTGAATACAATACAGGACTGTAAACAGACAGAAATGCAAAGATGCTTGGCTGAAAAGTGAGGTTTCATATTCATTATGGAGAGGAGACTCTTCGTATGAGACACTAAGATGCTGGAAACAAGAAGTCTGCTCTGGAGGGAGGGGAGCTCATTTGAACCTTGAGGGAATCAACCTGATAGCACTTTAAATCCAGAAGGTCACGAGTTAAGTGCGGGCTGGGGTAAGAAAGGGTAGAAGATGGTGAGTGCAAAATAGCACATGCAATAGGATGAGTCTTCTGCTATTAATGAAAACAAAGACATAGCAAAACTCCTGCTTAAGGAGTGTGTAACAGAAGGTGCAACTGCTGATTCTGACAGCAAGCAAGCTCTTGTTCAAACTCTTGCAATTGGAGACCCAATTCATAAGTGACCAGCGTGCACTCCGCTTCAACATCCCTATGTGAAAAATGAAGGCCAGCATATCCTCCATAGTCTCTCTCAACTTCAGAGAAGGGAACTACAGAAGAACAAAAAGACTGCTTTAATGAAAAGGGTAAACTTAATGCAGTATGAATGCTCCCTTAGGACACCATAAGGAAAGCACTGTATTAGTGTAAATCACCTACCCAAAAGGAGCTCGAGGAAAGGTAAAAAGGAGATTAAAAGATGAGAAAAGTTAATTTTCAAGATGTGCTTCTTGAGGTCTTTGAAATCTGTTCATCTAAAAAGCACACAATATAGTGAAGTTGGAGAATGAAGGAGAATTTAGGAGTGGGCTTAGATCATCAGCTCAAGACAGGAATAGTGAAACGATGAGATTCTACTTACAAGCAGATAAAATAGTAAAATCTGTCCCGAGTGTGTGTAGCTAAGGGGAATTTGGAAGGCATCTGAAGCATTGCCTGCATCGCATCCATGAGATGACTCAGTAATGGCAGAACTATTTGCAGAGGTGGTGGATTGTTTTGCAATGTGCAAAGTCAGTAAGGATCGATGAATGAGGAGCTTCAGGAATTTTTGTGCAATTCCCATTTCATTCCAACAGCTGAAAACACTTTACAAACATCAATTTACTGAGTCAAGAATTCAACACTTACTCCATGAGATATAAAACATGGATTTCTTTATATGGCAGCACATTATTTCACCATCAAATGCAAGTAACAAATTCAGCTCTTCACCCCTCAGAGGTGAACATGGTGGGAATAATGCTATTTTTCTGCTTAACAGAACAGATAAAAGAAAGGACTTCACATTTTATTATTTTTTTCCTTTTTGAGAGAGAAAAAGATTCTCTTAATGTAGATGGCTTATCTAACCATATCACATAGAATAATAGAATAGTTTGGGCTGAAAGGGGCATTTATGTTTCTGGTTTATTGGCCATTAAATGTGTTTCATTTACCTTTAATTTCAGAGAGATATATGCAGCAATTCCCAAATCCTCCTTAACGTTAACAAGTCTCTGCAGAAGCAAGTCTCTTAGGCTGATAATGACTAGTTGTGTAAGAAAGGACTATCCACTTGAGAAAGGGACACCACAAATGCTTCCAATCTCAAATGTTTAAGATATACGTTTACTGTGCCATCTGATGAGGACTGAACAGGCAAATTTCATTGGAATTTCTTGTTATAATTAAGCAACAGGCAAAGCAATACGAATTGTTTCTTCCTAGTAAAAGTTTTTTAACAACTGAATTACATCACACAAACAGCAAAGCTGCTTGGAAGCTCTGTGGAATTGCAGCCACTCATAGCACTGAGGCGACTTGCTCAATGGGATGAGAAAACATGAAGTAGTTTAAAACATGTTTTTGCCATAATAACTACTTCTCTCTTAAGGGTTCTCTGGCCTACTGAAAAAAAAAGTAATTTCAGCAGTGATTAATATTTGCCTGTTCTCATATAAACAGGATGGAAAACAGGATACAAAAGATGCTCAAGTCTCTCGTTGAGAATGTTTAGCTCCTGAAGTACTTCTGAAACAATCCATGTTTATGATGTTTACCAAAAAAAAAGAAAAAAGAAAAAGGGAAAAAAATGAAAAAAAAAATGAAAAAAGGAAAAAAGAAAAAAAGGAAAAAAAAGAAAAAAGGAAAAAAGGAAAAAAGAAAAAAGTGAAAATTTATTCCAAATTACAGCAAAATTTCTATTAAATTTCTTCTTTAACTAGTACCACCAGGAACACACAGGACACACAAACTTATACATAAACTCAAGTATCTTTCCCTAACAAATTACTGCAAGTAGTTGATTTCAGGAACTCATAACACAATAAATATCAATCAAATAAACTATTGTAAATTGATTATTTGTCATTCTGTAGTTTTTTTCAGGTAACCAGAAGGTTATTCAGAGGTTCCACACAACAGAACTACAGGTTTGCAGCCCCAAGATAAAACATGGGCTGCAGAGACAAAGACATATCAAACACTCCAATTTCAAATTTGTATTTAGTAGTGTTCATCCTTAAATTGCCCTTCACAATGAAAGACTACTAATTTTTTTAATCACATTTACGATTTAACTACTAGTTCCCTTATAAAATGTTAAAATGTTTTAGACGTTATACAGTTAGACATTAGTGAAAGTTACCAAAGTGCTTTGCACATGTAAAGTATGTTGAAATATTACAATACTAAAACTTAACTTGACCATTTTTCTCCCTACCATCTGTCCATGTTGTGCCAGTAAGATGCCAACACGATTTTCCCACACTATGGACAAATTTTTCTGTCAGAACTGTGCAAGCCATTGCACCACACAGTACTTTGGTAGTGGAATAAGATGGAACTCATGGAAGGATGCTATCTGACAAACAGCCCTGAAGCTGTCAGCTACCTACAATAACAAGTACTTATTAACAGCTGCCTTACACGTGTTCCCTTGTCTGCTCCTAAGTGATCAAATAGATTATTGAGGATTTGCAGCCCAGTACATTTATTTGCCAAAGGTCTATTTTAAAGAAAATGTTCCTTGGTTATTTTAATCCCTTAACACTATTAGTATTCTGGCATTCTTCCTCCCCAGGTGCAGGACCCTACATCTGCCCTAGCTGAACCTCATTAGGTTTTCTCTCCAGCTCTCCAACCCGTCCTGGTCATACATACACACTTCCTGCAGCAGTATGCATTAAGGGGAGCAGAAGCATCAAACTGTATGGTTATTTCTCTGTGTACTCTGCTAATAGTGAAACCTCATCCTAGGTACCAGATTGTATCCCTTCCTTTAATACTGCATTAGGATTCATACACTAAATTAATTCTCTGCAGTTCTTATAAATACAAGATATTTAACTGGTGATTGACATCCACTGAAATCCACACATAAGGGCAGGAAAGCCCAAGCCCTCGATGAGGAAAGAAATGCAATTTGATACGAACTCCATAGTACATACCAGCTTTTGAAACTTGCTGTGATTTGTTCCCAAAAATCAGAATAAGCTTGCATCATAGCCAATCAATTATAAATATAATTAAAACCCCGGTTACTAAGGAAAACCACATACTGTGATCCTAGAGAAAGGAAATACATCTCTAGCTGAAACTGCAGAAAGGTTTATTGTATCTTTGTTTGAAGTTCTGATCACAGCTGCAGGGACTTGTCTTGCATCAAATACACAAGAGTAATTTAGGCTGGATGACAAAACCCTATTGGGTTAGCTTCTACAAGATTAAACACTACAGCAAGTAGTTATTAATGTTAGCAGAAATGTTTTGCTTGTTGTTTTGTTCAGAGGGGACCATGTAACCTCAGATTCAGCATTATTTGTTCCATAGTCACGTGCCTCATGTTCAAGGAAAACCATGTGCAACGTATCCAGAATGAGTGTATTCTTTCCTAGATGTTCAATTGAACCACTAATACTTGGCAAAAACAAAATTAGAAGATACAATTACTCTTCAATTGATATTATGTTGTAAAATAACTGTCATAAAAACAGTAGGTAGGCATTCAGAATGGGCCCTCAAATAAATTGGTCATGGGTACAATATGAGATTGACAAACCCTGATAAAAACTGCAGTTAAATCTCAGACACCTTATTTCTGTGGCTCTAAAAGAAGATTTTGCTGTTTCAACTGATGTTAATGCCTGGACAAAATCGAATTCACCTTTCATTTTCATTAATGATGACTGATTCTCTACGCTTCTTGGGCATCCTGTGTTCCCTGTGACAGATGTTAGAATGGTGGGCCCACACTGTAAAGTTCTCTCTAAGATACAGAGGGAAAAGGTCGTCTCTGGTCTCCCATGCATGATTTGGAAGAACCAGGTCTATGCATCAGAGGGCAGCTCAGAATCCAGATCCGGCCAAATCTTGCACGTTTTCCCATCCATTCCCCTGAAGCACACTGCAATATCTTATCTAGAACACAACACCTATTCTGGGCTCCTAATACTGCTTGAGCGATCAGAAAGCAGCTGTGATTCTGGACATTAAACAGTAGTCTCCATACTCTAACCAAAAAGTGGCTGTAGACTGTGACACTGCTGCTGTCAACTACCCATCAGTGCACGTGCTACAGCACAGAGCTGTCTATCCAAGAAGCCCAGGTGCCAGTGGCAACTCCTGTCAAGGGACATTCAGCTCACTACGACAGAAGTCGTCCCCTCCCCCAGCCAACATTAAAGATAAGCCTTTCAAAAGGGATAACATCAAAAATTATTTCACTGAAAAGCATGCCATGGCCTATATGCCAACAGCCAGATGGAGAAAGAAGGCAACTTCCATTTGCATAATGACTTTAACTGGAAATGCTTTGCAAACATAGCATTAACAGCACGTAACATATCATTGTTAGTGCATCGGCACCCCCGAATAGCACCGATGGGATCTGGGCCTTGTTACAAGATGTACTCTATAAATGTATATGCAGAGACATAAACCATACTTAAAAAACCCTTTCACCTATTACAGAATATCATCTCCCCCAACTGACTACAAGAGAACAGATGGTTAGAATGGCAACTGTAAACAAACACTACAGATAGCTTAACTGCTCCTAATTATATCAGTTTTGAGATCTCCTATCACACCTTCACAATTTATAGTATGTACTCCCCTTAACCTCCCTGTAAAAATATCTATAGGCTCTCTTGTTTCTAGCCCAACAACTTCTTAATCAACTGTAGATTCTTCCTTGTTCCTTTCCTCTTTCCAGAAGGCACAGGAAAGGATTTCCCTTAGCTACAGCACAAATTAGGAAACAACCAGTCAAAATAGGAGCTCACGGAAAATTCACTACAGTTGTTTCTCCGTGTCTTAATATTACCTCCTTGCACAATAGTCTTGATGAGCCTCTCAAAGAACCAAGGAACAGGGGCCTCAGAAGGTCACTGACTCAGGTGTCCTGCCATGGGTAAAGGCATGAGAGCACCTGCGTGTTTCTGCTTCCCTGCCTCCTCACTGGGATATCACTGATCCCTACTCATCTTTGTCACTTTCTCATAACAGGACAATGGAAATCTCATTTCTATTTACTATAAGAATCAATAACATAAAAAAGATTTAAAATAATTTCCTGCAAGACTACTGTGGATGTTGCAATAGGAAATTATGAATCCTCAAACTATATCAAACTACAAAATAAGGTCCAGCTTATGCATGTTGATCTTCAGTATCAACAACAACCACCTTTACAGGAAAAGTAAAGAAATTCCTAATGGTGTGATCTGATGTGAATATGTAACTAATATTCTACCAGGCCCCTGGCATCAGCTGACCTCTATAGGAGAATGTGCCAGCAAGAGTTGCTACAGCTTCTTCATGAGTTGGGTCAATCTCCAAAGCTAGCTCTGTGTTCCTCATCTTCTTCTTACACGTTTGTGTGTATGCACACATGTAAATGAGGAAAGGAAAAGAACTAGAGCCCTGAACACCTTCCTAGTAGCTGATCTGTATCATTCCTACCAGCTCCGTAAAGTTAAACCTGTTAAACTCATTGCTTAATAATTTTCCCTGAAATTAGTAATATCCTTCCTTCACTAAGCTATAAAACAGAGGAGCACCTGCCTTTGTATAAAAACCTTAGGTATAGTCCATCTATCTCTGTCCCGCTGAACTGAAGGAAACAACAGCTCCTCCAGCTGTGGAAAAACAGACTTGAAGAAAATGCAGGAGCTTTGAAGCACTCGCTTTCATCTTTCTTAACAGGCTTTAACAAACCTGGGCTTCAACAAGTTGCAACATGCAGCCTTTCTGGAGCAGGCTTCTCCCCTTAGTGACAGCAGCGTTTCTGACTGCAGGTGGACTGCCTTGACTTTGAACAAAAGATCTTAGTATGCCATTATTCTTACCCTTCTTTTATCTGGCTAAATTTTCTGGACATCTTTAGAACAGTTGCAGTTTTACAGATAAAAAATACCCCCAGAATACCTGGGATAAGGAATTATGCTTTAAAAATCTAAGTAGATACTTTCATCACGGAAAACAAGATAGGCATTTGCAAAAGGACGTAATATTTTAGGGTAGATATTTTAGCACACTTTCCATCCCTCCTCCCTCTTTCAGACGTTGCAGATGTCAGAAAAATCAGACTACTTTTTAGTAATTCACTATATTTTCTAAGGGTTTGTGAACATCCTCAGATTGATGGCTTTTCATCACCTGATAAAGAATCAGGGAATAATAGAGTAGTATTTCATACTGAAGGTCCTTCAGAGAAAGATTTTCTAGGAAGGTGTCACATTCTTTGCCTCTCTATCACTGCCTAAACACGGATCTTGGCTAGGCGTCTTCTTTTCTTTTCTCCCCCCCCGGGAAAAGCATGATGTACTTGAAAAACGATTATTTGACTCTGGCCTGAGAAAACATCTGGTCAGTGAAGACTCTGCTTCAGTAAGCTCCAAGCTGAAATACCCTGACTCACTCTATAGCAGCTATCTCAGGAGATTTATACAGCAGCCGAGTGATGATGAACCCTCAACGTCCTCCCCCCTGCGCAGAGCGAGGGCACACAAGCTGAGGAGTGGCCGGAACACAGTTTTTCTCCTGCAGTCCATAGCGCTGGGTTGCCTTCTTTCCTTCACAACAAAACAGTTTTGGGAACTTTTGGATCAGTCACATGGTTATGAAGTGATGCAATCAAGATCAGCAATCTAGACATAAAACTTTACAAAGAATAACCTACTCAGAAAAACTGAAGTCATCTTAAAAAATACATCCCCTAGTAACACCTCGTAATAAACAGGAGGCAACAGCTCACAAAGTTACTAAGCATTGTCAGGCTAAAAACCTTGAAGATTGACTTGTCTTCATGTTGTATAGCATTAAAGAAATAATTAACATTTTCAAAGCTTATGAACTACTTTAACCCACATAAGGTAAGAAACACTCAGAACTGACACGAGCTGCTTTCCCTTTTGGATTTTGTACAAGCAAAGCCTGTGAGCAGGACACAAAAAACCACTGTGGCGGGACGATGCAAAAGAGCCAGATGATGGAGAAGGCCCCCAGGGAAGCTGATTTTTAATACAGATTTTGCACTGTACTCCAGAACATTAGGATCAAAAGAAAAGGAGCACATTGTTTTATCATCTAAAAGCCCAAATAGCCACCAAGAAGCAGTTGTTCAGGATAAACTCAAGTATCCCACAGGATTTTCAGTTTAATAATATGAGGACACTTATAAATCTGAAAAATCCAGCCAACGCTTTTTTTGATCTGAAGCCTAGTTCTCTGTCTTCAGTGTATGGAGAGAGACAGGTACCAGTATGAGAAAAAATTGGCACACTAAAACTAATTTTCAATACGTGATACGACAAACACGCAGGTGTCGTGGTGGCTACTTTTCAGATGAGATGGTATTTCCATTCTGTACAGCAAATGTTCTTAAACATCAGAGCTTGTAACAGGAACAAAATTAATGCTGCTGGTTTACTTGGGGGTTTCGGTGCATTGATTTGTTTGTGTTAAATTACAGTGGTCAGCCTTCTCACACTTAGAATCTTTTTTCAGCAGCAGTTCAGCAACTGGATGTATACAGCACACTTCTGTGTCGCAGCACAGGAAAACTCAGACACTCAATATGAGGTAACAGCAAGCTTCAAACTTTATTCGAACAAACCAACATATTTATACAACTACTTCTTAATGACCTAATACATATTCTGTAATACAAGTATCTGATTGGATAAACTTAAATGTCAACCCCACCCCTATAACCTGTTACTAAGTAACTAGTACCGTCTTTCTACCTTCCATTCTAGCCACAACCTATTTGTTTGTTTGTCCTTTACCTCCACAAAGTCACAGTGTCCTTGAAGCTGATTGGACCCTGCCAAATGTTGCTGGCTAAACTAACTGGGTCCTGCAACTTCCAAGATCCACCTGCAACATGTCTACATGTCCCTTCTCTGTTAACCATTTCTCCACACTTCTGGTTTTGCCAGACAACCTTATAAATATGCATGGCTGAAAAACGCAACTAAGATTTGGAAGGTTACTCAACTAATTTCTATCAAATGTACAAAAGACAGTATCAGTGTTCCCAAACCTCCATAGAGACATAATTCAGGTATTTAACCACCGCAAAGCCAAGCAGACACAGCTTATAATCAAACTCTGTCACGTAATCTAAAAAAATAAAAGAAACCCCAGACAAACAAACACAAAAAAAAAACAAGCACAAGCTTTGAAGAAGGCACTTTCAACCAATGAAAATAAATCCCAAACAAAACACTCCAGGTCACCCCCTTGCGCACTTCTCAAAACACTATGAGCAATTAGAGGACAAATTCATCCTGAGGCATCTTTCCAGTAAAGTTCTGTACAAGAACTAGAAGTATGAGGTAATGATTTCCTACCTGTTACAATGAGTTAAGATAATACTACCTCAAGAAATTTCCGAGGAATTTTCCAATTAGCAGATAAGGGGATTAAGGAAAACAGGTAAATATTGCTGGGCCTGAAGCAATTGATGACAACAAACACAATATAGATCCTGCTTTGCAAGCATGGCTGTAGAATAACTAGCAAGAACAAATGGAAGGGACCACGTGGAAAATACAACTTACCTCAAAGTACTGGGAATAAAGCTGCAATCCCTATCAAAAATTAGTGTTTATAATAATCAGAAAAGCAGCGTTTTGTTTCACGGCTGAGGCTGAAACAGGAAAATACCTGAACAAAAGCCCGTCACATACTAAACCATGACTGTTTTTTACAAGCCAAAGGGGATCAGTATCTGCTGAGGCCACTCAGCAGCACAACAGCCATCCTTTGGCATGGCACAGGCTGAGCTCTGCACTCGACAGGACCAGTGAAAGACAAGGGGGGGGTCACACGCCTTTTTTTATTCCATCTTTTCCTTCACTCTAATTCCCTTCCATGACATCTTTTCTTGAACTTCCAGGTTAAGCCTGTTTCTGCAATACGCACACATACACACACACACCCATACACGTGTATCGCTTCCCTCAGTACCATCAGTCTTCTGCTGAAGACAACAGTGGAAAATAAGGTCAATAAAACCCACAGAATCAAACCATGCTAGAAACAATATACTCTGTAAACACAGCCATGCATTCAAACACCGTCCTCTATAAGTCCCAGAGACAGCTATCTTTCCTTCACGCAAAGAAAACGGATTTTCTTGACAATCTGTGACAATTTTCATTAGAAAATCCAGTAACTTCAGAGTACATACACACTAGAGTTTATGCTATGGAAGTTTATAGCTTTCAGCTATTGCTACCTCACCAACCCACTGAGACAGCACCTGATAGCCCCATTTTCTTCTGTCTGCTCTGCAGAACAATCTCGGTTCTGCACGTTGTTATCAAAACCCAGATTGCCCGGCTCAGGCTTCTATTATATTATTTATGCTGCCTTGCAACAGTAACAGTACTGAGCACTTACCTTTAGTGAAAAGTGGCATCATCTTCAACAGGAATTTAAAAGAGGAATCAAAAACAACTTCCATTCTGTTTTACGTCTGTGGACCAGTAAATTTTAGAGCATTTCTTGTGAATCAGATGCTATACCTTCTGTTACAGATGAGTTACGACCAGGTGTTGACACATAAAATGTAGGTTTTGTAAATAAAATGCATATCTCTTCTCACAAGACCTGTGAAATCTCAAGCATTTATACAATCTGATCTCTAAAAAAAGCTGGGTAAATTAACTTCATTGGTACATTGGTATGAACCAGTTCGAATAAATGATTACACCACATAGGGGCATTAATTTCTAACTGCTATAGGGTGCTTTGATACAGACCTAACTGCAAAAGTAGCTACAACTCAGCAATATGTAAACCAGAAAGAAACTCTGATTTTGATTATTAGCTTATTCTTAGCTCTGCTATCCTGAGTAGTCATGAAACTCTCAAAACCTTTACATCAGTACAATCAGCTTGATATCAAAAGAATTACTCATAGAAGCGACTGCAAGCAGAGATTAACTTTTCCTTCAAAGGCACTTCAAATCTGATTGCTAGAAACTGTAAGGATTTAGGGGTTTTCCCCAGTTTTGTCTATTGTGCTTTATTTAATACACTGGAAATAAAACTTTGGCAAACAGTCAGATGACATTTCCTGTCAAGTCAGCTACTTCTTCAAAAAAGTGTAAACTGTCATCAAAACAAACAGTAAAACTGAAATTATACAGTAAATCAGCTTGCAAAGAAGAAACCTGTCCTATGTGAAAGCACTGAGAAACCTCCTCCTCTCAGCATTTTATACTCCAGATACTCCTCAGATACTCTCTACACTCAAATTGTATTAAACAAAAACTTAATTCATGTATTTGAAAGCACAGCTTAGTATTTTGAAAGCAAAGACTGATATGAAATCTCACAACTCCTCCCTCAGTCATGAAGAGCACATTTCTTACCGAATGCATCTACGTGCTTCTTCAACTATGTAAAAATAAAAGACAAAGTAGAGAGCAAGTTGACCTTTGAAATAATTTAGAGTATTTAAATTGTTTCAGAAGTTCAGAATGAAGATGCAAAGACAATTCATCTCTGAAACCATTAAAATAAGTTTAAACCAGCAAACATTCAGGAACGTTGTATTTTAATAATTCACTGTTTTGTGTTATCTTCAACTTCACTAATCTGTTGCACTGAGAACCCTCAGACCTCTTGCTGAGTGCCCTGCTATGGGGAAAGGCAGACTCCATCCCTCGTTCTTGGTTTTTTTGAAGTGTAGAATTCTTCTGCAGGACTTCCATCTACCTGCTGTGAGATGGTCAGCTTGATACAGTCTGAAGCTGGTAACTACAACATCAAGTCACCGCTTTCATGTCAGCCTGAATTCTGAAAATAGTCATTAGCTTTCCATGACAGAAGACTCCTGATCCCTGCTTTCCCCCTTCCCCCCCATATGGCATTCCATATGGCAAATTAAAAACATCACTTCAATTCTGTTCCAGCCTTATTACAATTTGTAGAGTAGACAGGGGAAGGGAAGAAGGCAAAACCAGGCATCCTCCTCTAAGTACCCCCAGCTAGCTCACAGCCCAAGTAACCCAGTGTGAAAAAAACCCATTATCTCATACCTACAAAACAAACACTAACCATACGATAATCAGGCTTTGTACGCCTCCTAGTCATCAATATAATATGCCTACATTTACTAAACTCTAAGGTGAAGTGCTGATAGCTTTTTAATTATATAATATACATCCAGTAACTTTGATAAATGAAATCCAGACATCGTTCCCAGTGTTGTTTCCCAGAAGCCTGATGTATGCAAAGGGATTCTACCACTTCCTAATCCACACAGGATTTCTCAACAGCGGCTTACTGTCAACACTCACAGCTTCTTCTACCAACTCCAACACAGTTGTTATCCCTGTTAGACCTTCCTTGAAAACTTCAAGCTCTGCCAGCTAGAAAACTGCCAGTAAGGAAAGTTCAAATAATGAACAGGACAGGGACCAAAGTCCGATACAGCGCAGGCATACTGTGCGTAGCATAGCAAAGAATATGCCCCTCATCAAGTGTGTGTCTCTTCCACTACCAAATTTAAATTGCAATTTTCCCCCTGTGTTATCCTGAATGATGAAGTGTTAAGCTAACACTACTTCACAGCCAAAGTATCATCACACTGTCTCTTCCACCCTTCCTTGCATCTAAGCAAGTAAGAGTTTAGATTCACTGGCCTAGCGACTCCCAGCACTTTATACAGCCATAATGAAATTCTGCTCTGGATTCCTCCTCTTTTATCAGAGAAGTTAGTAGTTATTCCAAGAAAAATAATTTTGCATCCTGCTTTGTGAAGGGGGAAAAAAAAAAGAAAAAAAGAAGAAAAAAAAGGTTTGCTCATGAAACAACACGACAGAATTCCTACTCAAAGCAGAGCATGCTTTAGAGTTGAAAATCACAGCTGAAGAGCTGTCTGTGCACCCTGGCACACAGCACATTACCAGAGGTTCAAGAAATAAGAGATGAAAATATGTGTAGACACCAATTGCCATCCCACAAAAGTATTATTTGGCAGGACATGTGCATGCTACAGTTCACCCACAAGTTAGACAGAAAATTGCACATCCTGCAGGTCATACTTCAAATTTGAATGGTCCAGGAGTCATAAATACCTCTTGGAATGAGAACAGCAGAAAGCAAGTTTTCAACTGGGAATATTGCTCTTAGAGTTCACGTGCAAGTCTACTTTACTGTAGGTCTTCAGCATTTTTCTGCTTTTCTTTTTGACAAATTTAGAAGAAACATTTCCATGTCAATCTTATGACTATTTTAATTCATACTAGTTTTATATCTGTCACTCTCCCACATATTTTTAGTTACTTGTTAAAGATCACTCAACTACGTCTAGTTAAAGTGTCAAACAAGCAACTGTGACAGGAAGAAAACATCTATTCCAAGGACTTCAGAGACGGAAGTCTTTGGTTTGCAGGTGGGGGTAACGCATAAGGGGATTCTGCACTTGACTCTTATTAGTTTTGTATTTTTGTAAGGTTTTGGGGATTCCCCAGCATTACCCAATAAAAAACAGTTTTCCATTTTTACTAATTCCCCTAGTTTCTTAATGAATTAAGCACCCATGGAGAGAGCAGTCTTCTCTAACAGGCCATAAAACATAATTGTCCAGTAAGCATGTTGGGAGTCTGCTTCCTAACCAAAATAAGGAAGCATATTCTTATGTGATACAACATGCAGTCATTTTAAATTATTCCATTACTCTTCAGTAAAAAGGATTTTAAGCCTAAAAAGCAAAATTAAAACCCTAATCAGTGATAATTGTCTTTAAAAAGGAACCATTCTGCTCTGTTTAGATGTAAAAAAAGTCAAAATTGAACAGAACCATATCAGCCAATTAAATCTCATTTGAACAACAGTAACTTTGCTGTCCTACATGGCAAACTGCTGTTTTCACAAGGATTTGGTCACATACATGTGAAATATTTAATAAGTATATATATGCATTTAATACAAAGAGTGTTATTACTCTTTAAATAGGCAAGCTCAGGTCTCATTCATAGGTCTTCCAAGAAAAGCAACAACTCCTAGTAAGCAAATTAGTTTCGACTAAAGCAAAACCTCTTTACTCCCTTACCTCTTTTGAACGGGAAAGCTACTTTCTTTTTTAATCATAAACTCAGTCATGACACAGATAGAGATCTTACACATTGGCTCTGCTGGGGTAGAGCTTCCAAATATCACATCCCTAGCAGGATGTCAGGCTTTCTTAGACATACCAGTTGACATAAACCAAGTCAAAACAGTCCTTGTCACTTAGGAATGACACTTCCCCATCACATATTTTGGGTCTTCGTATAATATGCATGCAGAAGTCATTTGGTGCAGCATGTATCAGTCTGGTTGATTGCTGATTTATGCTCGTGTACGCGTTGTCCAAGGCAGAGTACCAAGCTACAACTACCCAATAATGTGGAACCAGGGCAATAAAACAACTTTTTAAATACTCAGATTACTTTTATTTGTTTTAAACAAAGCATCCTCATGTTCTCTGTATTTGACACCATGGGAAAAACATTAAAGTCTCTGTAACTTGCCTGTCACTAAAATACTGAAAATAAATACATCCATTCACTGAGACTTCTGTCAAAAAAGGACATCACAAATACAATTGAATTAAAATGATACTGCACTTTCCACTTTATAAACAAGCAAATTCCAATAGCATCAATGAAACTAACTGCTGCAATCGGCTTGGGGTATGTACAGTCAGTAGGTAGCTCCCAAGCTCGTAACTTCAAATCAAACAGAGAAGACACTTTGGACCGACCAACACAAAGACCACACAAGGATACAAGTAGTGGCTCTACCTGAAGCAGAGAATGCAAGTAACGACCATATATGCTTCCTGAAGACAACACTGGGAAGACCATGTACTTTGAACATGAGGGGTCTGTGTGAGAAGTGCTGGAGAAGGTGGGGTCGGCATCAGGCCAAGTGCTCATCACCATCTACACAACGAATTTCAGCAGGTGCCAGCCACATTGGCAAGGAGACTCCACCCATGTCATCCCTATCCTACTGTTTCTTTACAAAACAAAGTCATCTGACAGGCTTCTGACCATAAAAATAATCACACGCGGCTCCTGTTCCCCATACTCCCACCTAAACACACGCACTGACAGCACACCGCTCCATGCCACGCAGACAAGAATCACGGATTCTATAGCTGTACACATACTATATAAAGAGAATTTTTTGTGTATATGTTTATAGTTTATATTTTTACTGCGCACAGAGACAAGTTCCTACAAACGGCAGAAAGGCTGTAGGCTGGGTAGAGGCAGGTCTTCCAGCGTCCTGCCACTGTGTGAAATCCTCTGCTCTGTGCTTTTGCATTCTGAGGCATTCCACAGCCAACCTGTGCTCAGCCCAAAAGCCCGATGGATGGTATATACAGACATGTATTTATACGTACATATAGTGAGCTAAGCTTAGCAGATGTTAAGGGTGGAGTGGTGAAGAAAACAAATTATTTTTCTTTCCAAGTTAGTTGACTAGACTTAATATTTGAGCATTTAGACTGTCAGCCTATTTCAAAGACATGTTGCTTGCTTATTCCAGCATCCAAGCCTTCACAGCAGTTTTGATTTTGATAAGATGACATCATGAGATTGTCGAGTATAGCTGGCTACATTTCCACACAGCTTTCATAGAGGTCCAAGGTCTTCCACAGTTCTGCCCTTTGCTGCACTCTTTGAAATGCTTTTCTAACACCAACCTTGAGCACGTATTTCTTCACGTCTTCCAAGAAAGATTTCTGCAGTTTCCACACGGCATCCTTCCAACAAGCTTTCACAGCTGATCTATCCAGAAAGAACACATCCCCTTTCTTAATCCTCGGGTTTTTTCTACTGAGACACACTTACCAGAGTACCAGTGAAACACAACTACATTAAAAGCAATTTGGGGACACCAATAATTATTTGTTGTGAAGAATAAATAAAGCTTTTAACTGATTCAGAGAAGTAAATCTATTGATAAAATTAAGCAATTTAACTGCTTTTATTTTGAACCCTGCCTTCCTTTCTACTTTCTGTTGTTCTTCAGTCCACCCTTCTGCATTTCATTTCAAATTGAAAATGAGTTTTTTGGAACAGAGAGGTACAATTTAACATAGTATCCAGCAATTTTATGCACATATAGCGAAATGAAATCACTGCATCATTTAAACGCCAGCAAGATGTGCAAGAGCATCAGCACAAGTCCATGTTTTCACCTTTGTTTTATGTATTAAAAAGTAACAGATGTTAGTAACTCACCAAGCGCTTTTCGCAGCCCCCATCCCAAGATGCATCATCTCCCAGAAGCTGCCCCGTTATCACTATCACGAGCATACATTGAGAAATACACGAATCTTCACACCGGCCTCCTTTTCAATGGGGTCCCAAGAGAACTCAGTATTACAAAGCTGAAATTTTACATGGGTTTGGGGAAAATGGGGAAGAAAATGTTCCTTCCCAAAACATTCTTTCCCCGAGGTAAAAAGAAAAAAAAACAAAAAGAGTCAAAGATTTTTTTTTTTTTAACACAATACTACAACACTCAGCTGAAAGCAGCCATCTCTCTTCCCTCTGAGCTTTCCAAGCACTCAGTAGACCTTTGCATTCCCAAAAAGCTCAAAAGCTACATTTACTCTCGCATCCATTATTTCTTCTGGCCTTTATTTCAAAAGATCATTATTATTTTTCTGCAGTTACTAACCAAAACCAAATGCCAGCATATGAAAACTACTACTCGCTCTACTAAAAGTTTATTTGCATTTCTGCTTTTCCACTAAGAAATGAGTTCAAACTTAAGTCTTACTTGAAAAAATGTAAAACATATTTCTCTAGAGGTTTGATAAAATTTTAAGCTGGAAGCACGACATCCAAGTTAAAATGAAATCCTTACTCTATAGTGACACTGGCAGCAGAAAATACTTCTCGTTACATAGACATCTTAACATTTGAGAGAGAGTTATTTTAATAGACAGTTACTATCCAAGAAACATTATTTTCTTGTTTGAATCAAGCAGTTTCATCTGCCGGAAAGTAAAAAGAATGAAAGAGGCTGAGAAAGCTTTCTCTGTTTACCTCTCATTGCAAGTATTTTGTGAGCTTCACACCAGTGCCTTTTAAACATCTCACCCCCCTACATACGCAGTTTCTCAGAGAGGGGAGAAAAATATGTTGGTAAAACCCCACTCTCTGCCTGTATTGAGAACAAATGTAGAACCTCAAACTACTAACTTCTGAAATTCACTAGTTTTCACCTTAATCTAATAAAAAGTCACACTAAAGTTTTATCTTCTTAATTTTCTTATGAAAAAAGGGCTCCAAAAATCCTAATTTGCCCCTTAGCCATTATCGATCAAGACTTGCTATCAAATTTCCTTTTAGAAGTTTCTTTGCATCGTTGCATTTACTCCACTCACAGTTACGTTACCAAGTAAATGGAATTTCCTCTTTGAGATTTAGTTTATGTTGTTTATATGCATCACAACTGGGAGCACCATGAGCTTAACTTCCCCAAGCAGCCTGAGATACCAAGGAACTAAATCAATACCACGTGCAGAGAATTCCAGTTCCTGAAGAAATTTAAAATGTTAAAGTGAGCTCACAAATAGTTTATTTTAAAATGTTTTTGAAAACTATTTCATGCATTTCATTGTCCTCCAGGATGTGCTGAAATTGTAAGCACAAGCGTGACAGACCACCTTCACCGTTCTGTGTTTCAGCTATCACCTATCCTTCTTCTGCCATCCATTCTATTCTTAATTATATAGTGACAATATAAATAACACTCTGAAAGAAATCTTAGAGATACTGATGTATAGATTGTTTTCCTCATTTTTTCCCCATAAGCACTCTTCTGAAGCAACTCAGATCCATCAGTTCTTTCCCTTCACCCTTCCAAACGCCCCCCCCTCTTTTTTTTTTTCCTTCCTTTTAGTGATGTAGTGTAGGCTTTTCCTCATTGTGGATTCTTGAAAAAGAGCTGAGAAGCTGACGACTCCTATCCCATTCTTACTACTAACTAAACAGAGCCCAGCAAAACATACCTACCCAAAAACCGCAACACAAACACTTTGCTGAAACTGAGTGAAACTAAGTCATGTTCGATGGGACTAAAAAGCAACATCTAAGCCAAATCCTGATTTTAAAACAAAATAACAAAAGGAAAGAAGATTTAAGTTTGGTATCGGACAGCTTCATGTCAATGAATATGTAACTGTGCTCACATTTCAGGTTATTCTGAGGCAGATATAATAATAAACCTGCTGGGGATTAGGAACTACCCTGCTCAGTTTCACTGCACCCATGTTTTCCTCATGTAAGATTACAAGTACAGAGGGACTGACAAACAGGCTCCTCAATGAAAGGTACTTCCATCTAGCTGACTGGAAAACTGGATCAGCGAGAACCTGTAATTGGAGAGGAAAAGGTGGGGAGGCATTAAGCCTGCACTTTGAGACATTACCTCTTCAATTTCTCTGTGAAAGTCGCGTGCACATTTGTCAATGAGGTAATTTCGTTTAGGAAGCTGTCCTTGTGAAAAACCAGCCCCCTTCCTCCTATACAGCAGAACCAAACTGTTCGAAAGTCTTTATCAGACCCAACAACTGGACTTCCACTTTAACTGAAATAGTGGCTAGAGTCTTAAATACTTCAGAAGGAAGCTTTACTGCAGTGCTTCTCTCTTGTTGGCTTTTTTAGTTTTGGTTTGTTTNAGGTTGGTGTTGGAGGAGGGGGTTGATTTTTTTTTTCCACCCCAGGAGGGGAGACTCTGGTGTGTAAATCACGCAGAAGTAGCAAGGTAACATACAGTTGCTGGAAAGGTGCCATAGGAAACGCAGCAGCTGACAGGATCTGTTCTCCCTTAGTGCCTGCAGATAAAACTTTTACAGTTTGGGATAAAATTTAATTGAAAAGAAACACAGATGCTGACAAATGGAACAAAACATCCACTAGAGAAGACTACGCAGAGAATTTTTTATGTATTTAAAGAAAAAAACAACTCTACACGAAAGGAAAAGCTTTACCTAAATGGAAGTTCTGTGATTTGGTTACCCATGGCAAACTCCACTCCCAGCTAGGATGACAAAGCCATGGGAGAAATCTAACTCCTTCTCCCAGTTTTTCCCTGAAAAAGCTATCTAACATCAAAACATCCTCTGCGCACCAATTTGTGTGCAGCCAGAGTTTTACAAGATGTTTGACAACTACTCAGAAGCTGTAAAATGTCAAGCCTTCCCTATTAAAAGCCATTGGAAGAAATCACAGAACTACACAGAAAACTCAAAGATGCATGAAAAGGGTAACGTGTAACAACAGCCAGCTTCCGGGGGAGGGGGGGCGGAAAGGGGAGGAATAACAAATTGCCATCCATTTAAAGGCCATTCCAGACCATAAAATTTAGGTATAGTGAGACTAACACCTATGTAACTACATGTTCACATCACCAAACAACAAAGGCAGCTTCTATCCTTGAATCATTGGATGTGAATTACAGTGGACTAAAATAGTTCAAACACTGTATGTCTCACACTAAAGTAAACTTTATTAACAGCAAAATACATGATGTGGACAGGTTCACGCACCTCGACTCTCTGCAAGCAGATAACTAACATTTCAGAGATGTTCAGCTCACAGCACTGAGAAGGGACACCAGCAACGTAATTCAGCCACTAGGAGAGCATCTTCCAAAGAAAACAAAACCCTGTAGGTCACTTCAGGCTCTTCCTCTGCCTGGAGTCCTACCACGTTCTCCTTAGCTTCACCACCACTGTTCCTTGGAGCCCTCCTTCCAACAGGGCAGCAGCTCCAGCCCCTGTTGCGGGTGAGCAAGGCCACTCCACCCTGTCACCAACCACATCTACTGACCCCTGCCTCCACGAGTGGCATCGCTCTGCCCTTAGCACAAGGGGCTACAGGATCAGTAGATCTCCAGTCAGCACCCTTTCCCCTGCAGGTCCCCTCCAACGAGCACTGTGGTCACAAGGCTACCCCATGCACCTTGAGGGCAAGGACAAGCATCATGGCCATTTTCCACCAGTGTCAGTGATTTGCTAGTGGGAAAATCCCAGGTCGTGAACATTACACACATCTTACACACCATCCTGGGCATTGGGCCAGAGGAATCCACCCCTGCAACACCTTCTTGCTTCCTTCTTTGAGGCACGTTAAGAGGTAAAATACAAAACACTTATTTCCCCCCATTGTTCTGACCCAGGCGACTTAAGGTCAGTCATGTACTATGCCAGAAATTGTTTGATACTTGAAGGTCACACGATATTCCTGCACTTCAATCAACCATAAATCAAACTGGGAGAACCCCATGAAGCACAACAATTGTGGAAATGACCTTGCTGATTTTTGGAGGCAGAAACCACACTGGTGTTTCTGTAAGGAGGTAGCCAGGACTGTGGAACCGCAGCACTGCGGTGGTTAGTCTGCAGTGGTTTGAGAGAAGTTATCAAGCCTGAAAATTTTAAAGACAAGGAAATTACATAAAAAGCAGCTATAGAAAATTTATTTTCTGATTCTTCGCAGGACTCACATGGAGTCAAGAAGAGGGACTGCTTTTCATATTAGTAACAACAGCTGCAACAAGGGAGGCTGACCCATCAGCACAGTTTCTGAGAGAGGGCAACTCAGAAATGTGACACGATCCTGACTAACAAGGAAGGTCAGGGACTTGCATCTACTGAGAAACAGCCTTACACCTGTGCTGCCAGGATTCATTCCTTCTGCTTCCACCAACACACACACAAAAGCAGTTTTCTTTAGCCCCATCAGCTACCAGGGCCAAACTTTCAAACTAAGTTTTTGTATTCAAGATGCTCAAACTCAGGTAGGTAGAAGGAAAAACATAGCATCAAAGAGCATAAAACAAACAAACAAAAGCCCTCCTCTTTGAAATGTAGTATGGGAACCAAATACATCATGTTCCGGTATGAAACAAAGGGATTATCAAGCTGATGCCAAATGACTTAAGAGCAAAAAACTACACTGAATTACTTTATTCTTTAAGCTTGTGTAGTTTTCGCTCATTTCCTGAATTAAGCTACTTGTTTTACCTTGAGACAGAGTTTGCACAGCTCTTCCTTTCCCCACAAGTGCCTTAGTCCTCCAAATTTTTACCTTTGGTTTGTCAAAGAAACCTAGAGACTTTACTGTGTCCTCCTTCAGGCTAAAAAAACTTTTCTGTTTCTTTCCAGGTCTTCAATTATCCAGATCCCTGCACTTCATTGCAAAGTGAGGACAAACGTGACTCCAAAATTATTAGAAGTGGGTGAGAAGCTAAACAACAAGAGCAAGTGATCTCACTGTTGCTGCAGTGACTTAAAAACACACACACCAAAAGGCCCACCCCAAAACCAAGTAAAAAGATTAAATATTTCACAGTAAGTCTAGATACTAGGAGTTTCCCTGGCAACAACAGCTGTGGGATAAGTGGTGACTTTTGTGTCCCAGGAAATCACTTGCTTAATGCTAAGAACTGTGATGCATCTCTGAACCTCTCATGTTCATCGAGCTCCTGGAGTGGGGCATGAAAGAAAGATCTAAGTGAAGATGGTGGAGATCACCAGAGGAACGGCAATGCACCGTTCCATTCCCTCCCCTCCCATCATGTTTTCCATGGAAGTAAGAGTAAGGTTATCCTTTGAACTTCAAAGCACCTTAGAAATTTAACTTACTCTCAACATCCCTATAAACATTAAGATCATTATTATCCATTTGGCTGATGAGATGTCCAAGAGTTACTACTGAGAAGCTTCTTATGTGGTTTATCTCGCCAGGAGAATGTAACAGCTTATACAAGCCCACTAAAGCCATAAAGTATGGTTCTTCTCCATATTTTTAATGTCTGGTTAGAAAATATACTTACAGCGTTTTCTGGCTCTTACAGTCTGTCATCACAGAAAGGAACCACACAGATTTCGCATCTGTCAAAGTTTGCAAATGATCCACAGGATAATGAGCAAAGTTTGTGGCAAACAAAGGAAGAAACTGCACCGAGACACATATTCACCACGAGAAGCTCAATTATGCTGTTCAAGAACCAGAAATGAGTTATGGACATTATAAAGATGAGGTACACTGTCCACCTGCTCCTTCCTGCATGAATGAAACCATTAAAACATGTAACAGATCAAGAAAGAAACAATGGAAAGGGCTCTGCTGTTGTTCTTCAAGTGACAGATCAACATTAAATATCCAAAATAAAACAGCAGACTTGTCTCCCCCCACAATTCCCAGATTCACACTACGTGGACCTCCTGCCACTGTCCTCCTGCATGTCCCGTCTCACTGGCAGGTACACAAGTGACCTTTCACTTCTCTCCTTCCAATAGAAAGCAAAGGAATGACCTTCTGGAGCAGGAAGAGAGCTAAACTTCCAGATCAAAGCAAGAGAGGAAAATTATACCCTGTGAACTGCATAAACAACCTGCCACACAGAATGTCTACATTCAACCTCTGCTACTCTGCTGATGGTCCAGGGACTGTAAGCACTTCTGGACAGACTCATGACTCAAACTACATGGACCAACACCGCCCGTGTTACTGGGACACACTGAAATGGAGATGTTCTGGGACTACAGTAGGGCAAGTTTGTTAGTTCTTCAAAGATTTCTTCAAAGATAGGATGGCAACAAAGCGGAGGGGTCACCGTCAATAAAATGGTACTAGTGACAGAAAGCGGGTGCTAGTGCTGCATGAGCTAAAAGCACAGACACCATTTCTTCAGAGTACACTTCAATTTTGGTTGTGGGGTGGTCTTCTCTGTCCCCAAGCATATCTCCCAGAGAAAGGAGGTTGCTGAACAAGTGGCAAACTCTGGAGGGGGAAAAAAAAAAAAAAGGCAAATACAGGTGGATGCTTTTGTGCATACTGAACTGCATTTGCTGCACTGTGAAATGGTTCCAGCTACATCCAGTGCCTCTGCAATCACTGAAAAAACACCTCAATAAACACTAGAAAGACAGAGGCTGTTGGCATATACATCAATGTGCTCAAATACACAACGGAGCAAGTTTTTTTAAGTTCTAGGTCCCACTCCTTTACTTCACCACAAGTTGATACTCGCCAGTTAGCTCCTCATTTATCCTCTAGGAAAGTCTCTCCCAGCCAAGGCTTCCAGCTACATCTCCTGCAACTGCAAACTGACAGATTGTAGAACAGCCTATGGATTCCCACCTCATCTATTTGAATGAGGCAGGCTTCATCCTTAGTTACCTGCAGCGGGAAGAGGAAGCACATCGCTGTTTATTTATCAAGGCTTCTAAGTTTTCTCAGAAATATTTTGTGCACTAGATAAAAATTCTTGTCTTCTACGTAGAAAATATCTGAATGAGGAACTGCAATTTGCTCCACGTATGCCATTCTTAATTTGAGTGTATTTTTGTGCTGATTAGACTCTTCAGTTTTATTTTCTTTCAGGGTCAGTTTTTCAGGGAGAGTTTTTCATGCATTACAGTCTAAGAGACAGTACAATTTTTACATAGGGAAAATAAACCAGGTATTCCCTTGCTGTGTGAATGACACACTTAAACACAGAGCTATAAAATGAGCAACCACCACCCACTTGGTTGCCCCAGCACAAGGGGCCTGGCTCACGTAAATCTGATGCAAAATATTCTTAGTGGGGTGTTAGTATGATCAAGGAAGTTGAACTATTTAGTCCTGGAGGTAAATCCACATTGCCAAACGCTCACATGCTCAGATGCACGAGAAGTACATTTCTTATGGCTTCTCCACAACCACCACCTTTGGAGAATCACCTTTACTTTATCAATGATTTCAGAAAAGGGTGCACTATTGAGTGAAAAGGAGAGAGGTATATCTGCAAGCCCTGTTCTGTGTCATCCAGACCAGGAAAAAGAACTTCATTCTTCTGCCTCTTGGGTTACAGAGTTATGCCAGAGACACTCAACAGCTCTCTGGGTTCTGAAAATCCAAGCCCCTATCTCAGGGCAGGTCACAGCAGTGACCAGTGTCACCACCAGCCCTACTGGAGTCACAGCAAGGCCTTCTATCCCCCCCCGAAGTTTCTTCCCGAAGGTGACAATACCTCCCAATGAAGCCACCAGACACATCGCCACCAAGATGTCCAACCTCCCACAGGCACAGGTTTGCACTGCGATTTTCCTACCTCGTTATACTGCTGGAGTGCCTGGCTGCTGTTCAGATTTAGAGGCAACTAACACTATTAACACCGAGACAATCCCTGGAACAAAGTGAGATTAAATATGTCGTGAAGACTCCTGCAGAAACACTTATCTTTTAACAGGCTATGTTCCAAACTCTGTGCGCTAATCTCTTAAGCAGTTTTACTGGAGCACAGAAATTTAACTAAGGTTTATTTTACTTCTATCACTTTTCCTACAGAAAAAGAAAGCTCTCAAGCTTGCACTACATAACAGTGTATTTTTTTTTTGAGAAAAAAAAGAACACTAGAAAAAAAAAGTTTTGAGACTTACAGTCCACACAAAATGTTCTGATCTAATTTATTTCCTTTCATAAGTGGAAAGAAAGCCAATTTAAAAGTTCAGAAGATAGACAGACAGCACTGTCATCTTCTGCTTAGGAGGAAATTAAGGTCAGCATAGGTAATGAAATTGAAAGTTGACTAAAAGCAGAGAACAGAGCAGAAATGTCTCAGGGTATTACAATTAAATCATGCAATACCTGGAAAACTCTGTTTCTATCTTGACCTATAACCAGACTGAGAATAACTACAAGATAGCTGGGTTTAAAAAAAAAAAAATCTGTTTTCTTGTAAAGTTGCAACATGATTCTACTGCTAGTGGGTTTGTATTGTCTTGTTTGCTGGGTGTTTTGTTTACTTTGGTTTTGTTGTGGGTTTGGTTTTTTTTCCAAACAAGAGCCCAGTCGTTACTGCAGTCTGTTCTCTAATGACGAACGAACCCCTTACAGCTTCAGGCACCAAATTACCCCATTGCTTCTGAATAAAGAGTTTTGAAGGTTCTGAAACACGCATCTTGGGAAAGGGGATGCCATAAAGGCAAATTTTAAGTGCAGATCAATATAATTCAATGCAATATGGACACTTGAACTCTGAAACTCATTGGGATAGCCTTAATGGACTGTATTCCACAATTTTTGCTGTTAACTCTGCTTCTTGCTAGATTCTTCGCTGGAGAAGATGTGTGTATACAGGAACGTATATAAAAGCAGGTAAGAAGTCACAAGACAAGGAAGGAAACCTGTTGACTCAACCCATCAAACCCAACACAGTGAAGTGAGTCCATCAAGAAGCAAAACCCCTGGCACTGCAAAGCTTCACTGGGATGTGTTTAAACTGAAGGATATCAAACATGTATTTTTCACCTGTTACGCAGCAAGTGCGATTTATCAGCAGCGGTATAAGTATATGGTTTCTAAATTGGTTAAAACCTCAAAAATTAATTTATACACATCTGTCAGGTTAGTATTTTGGACTAAAGATAGGAAGGCACACGGACTGACAACTGCGTACCGGCATTTTTATTTCTAGGGCTCCTCAGTTCCCCTAGAGTCTAGGAATAGACAAACCTTACATAATTTGCTGGTGTCAAAAAACATATTAATCTATCTCAAATGAAAGTAGGCTAGAAAATATCACATGAACATTTACTTCTCATGGCTTCTTTAAGGTACTCACGTATCCTCTCATTCACAGTTCAGCAGGAACCAAAAGCAAGACAATAATTAGAAAATAAATACTGTATTCTTTCCCTCCCTCCCAACTTCACCTTTTCACATAAGAGATTATCGCATGAAAGACACTGCATCACAGGACTACCGCATACTTCTCCACCCTTTCTGATATGGAAGCAAACATAAAAGAATGCTCTGAAGGATCAACCTGTAAATTACCTTTGATATTCAACTTTTCCATTTTCCATATGCAGAACCCAAGTTTTATTTCTGACAGGTGTTAGGGGCTTATTTCATTTTTGAATAACGAAGACTCAGACTCTCTGCCAGAACCGATGCGTATAGTTTTTACTACCTGTTATATGAGGTCATATCAGCCAGCAGTCTACCTGCATAAATTAAAAATGATGCCCTACCACAAACCTGATAATAAATATCTTGATACTTTTTAAAAGTAGTTTCTGTCCTAAACTTTCAGGTAATGAACAGTAAACTGCATTTTATGGCAGCTGAATGATGCAGACCAGATGTCGAGCTAAAATTTCATTTGCCAAATGTCAGCTCAGAATACATATATAAAACTGGAGTATTAGTAATCCAAACTACATGGTGAAAACAATGGAAAAAAAATGTCAACTACATCAGTGCCTGCCAACTATTTTTGTGGGACTTGAGATGGAAATTCTGCCTGAGTTGAAGATTCCAGAAAATAACGCTCAGTTTTAGGAACCCTAATTGCTTATTGCGATGAGTATGTTCTCTTCTGGATATCTCTTTCTCATCTTGAACTGACACGTAGCAAATGCTAATCAAAAGCCTGCAATTAGCATGCTTTTCTCTTGCATTTTCTCCTCTGCCAGCAAGCCCCTGTTTGGACCTCTGGCTGGACAGGTAGAGTCAGTGTTGGAAAAGGACGCCTGCCATTCCCCTCAGTCCCAAACAATGCCAGCCAGCCAAAGCAGGAACAGGTCTATAAGGAGACTCAAGACTTCTCAGTTGACAAACTCCATCCACTGACGAAGGTGTTGATTTTTTTCTATGTAATGTATAAAGTACAACCCTCTGGGGAATACAATGCAACATAATACGGGCATTAGAAGTCTTTTTTTGCATTTGGGCCATGCTTTCCTTTTCCTAAACAAAGCCCGTGCTTCTAATTCTACCTTCCATGTGCTACCCTAAATTATTTCTGTCCTTTCACAACTTTTTTTCAAGCACCTGCAGAGTCTTCTGTCCCCTCCTTTCCACACTCGCCATTTATTCACATTTTTGTAGTCTATCCATAGAAATCAACATGTTAAAAGTCTCCCGATGGCTTTTCTTCAAACTCCTTCCAATTTTTCAATGTTTTTCCATGAACGATCAGCAGCTGCCACAATTTCACAAGCCAGTCTGCCCAGGTGGACTACAGGCCCCGGGGAGTGGAGTGCACCTTTTGAGGACTAAGGCAGGACAGTCAGGGGCACTTCTGACAGCACTCTGTGAGAATTATGTGAGCCAACAAGTAAGGGCAGCAACACCAAGTCAGAGATGCCACACACAGTCCATGCATCAAATGAATGAGATCAAGAGTAATGCAAACCTCTTTTACAAAAGGTATACTGTGAAAAATCCGATGCATCTAATAGTAATTAATAATAATATTTAATGATCCCCTCCAAAGAGTTTAACAAGTTCAATTTATACACGAATGCCTGCTTGCTCCTGCTTGACCTACAGAAATCAACACTCCTGAACATACAAATGGCATCACAAGACAAGGAACAAAAAGCAGGCAAATGGAAACCTTGCAAGAGGAAATCTTCTTTTACAAGCATATAACCCATACAGTAGCTGAATAATAGTCATAAAGTGACAGAAAAGCAACTAAATAGAGATAGTATTTTCTTAAAAAGATACCTCTAGGACCTGTAGACATGCTGGAAGTATGTTTTTCTTGTCTATTGGGAATAGTGCCTTCAACATCACCGTGCTTCTAAGAATGTTTCTCCTCTAGTTTAGTGCAATCTTAAAGTATTTTTTTTTTATATCTGAACACGAGACAATTATAAAGCAAAGGTTTTTCTCATTCATGGGCTTTTATATTCTGGAATACAAGTATATCAAGATACCACGGTTTCAGAAAAAAACACTTTTTCCCTGGCTACCAATGTTTGCTCTGGGGCAGGGGAAACACGGAGGAATTCAGATTATATTTTTTCAAATTTGTTGAGGATTATCAGAAGCTGGGGAGGTGGGGAAAGGCTGCAGACAAGTTTTCTCAACAAGTAAGACTCTACAATAGCTGAAATAACTGCAAGCAGTGATTTTTCTGATGTGCCATAAAATTTAGCTGCTGTTATGTTCCTGGATGGAGAGACAGAGAGAACAGCTATAATGCTAAGAAAGTAAAGAGATCGGGCTGGGAATATCTGGGTTTTAATGCAGGGAGAGAAGCATTTTCAAATTGCTACTTAAACACCCCCAGCATTTTTGCTGGGGGCAAATTTTTTGGGCTCTCCTATCATTAAATTACACATAACAATAAATAAATAATTAAACCACACCATCTGCCATAGAGAAACCTTGTATAAATTAACACTTTAAAACTTAAGTTACCAAAGAGACTTGCTTTCTTTTCCATCAGAAAATGGAACAAAATCACCAAGTGCGTTGGGGATCACAATTAGCATTGCCGTTTCTGTTAGCGTGGAAGTCAAACCATTTGCCAGAAACCTCATGCTCTGTAATCCATCTGCCTGCTCGGGGTGTGCCTGGCTATAAACCTTCCTCCTTGCATCCTCCCTAGGTAGATGAGGACAGTCACTCACAGCAACACCAGAAGTTGTAGTATATGTCTAAGAAGCATGTACAGTAACAAGCATTTCTGCAAAGCTGTAGTACAAACATTCTGCTACCAGGCACTGGCACTGGAAGCCCATACAACACAGAGTGAGGCATGAGCCTGACTTTGTGTTGCTTCCACATGGCTCAGCCTCATTGTTCAACACCAGAGCACCCTTTTTCACAGCTTTTATGAACATTAACTGAAGACAAACCAATAACCGTAACCACTTTTGCCCAAGAAGCAGCTTGAAAATTCAACCCATGACGGTTTCAGAATCACAACAGTCATACTGCTCCTCCCATCTTCAGAGAAAATGACTTTTCATACCCTTCTGAGAGGTGGCACCACTGAAAGCAGGCTAAACACGTGTACTCAAGACCACACCTAGCATTGTGTTTCACAGAAGAGCTCATGAGAGCCTTCTAAGATAAAACAGTAGGACAAAGCTGTTATGCAAACAAAATCTTTCATGTACAATCATGGTTTTGCTTTTTTTTTTTTCATATTCAACAGCAGAAACATACACAGCAAACCGTCACGACAAACCTCTGCGCGAGCAAGAAATAGTAGAGAATGAAGGTTTCACCCACCTGGGATCTTTCTGAATGCTATCAATGGAAGGTGACCGAGCCAAGGTCCCCTCGGGTGGGATGGCTGGCCCAGATTTGCTGTATGGTGACTCAACAGAAGGACAATACTGCAGCTGTCGGTAGGGGTCTGCGTAATTGGAGGCCGGGCCGGCCGCATAGCTGGCCCTCTGGAAGGTCGTGGCTGCGCTCTGTGTGCCGTGCTGGCTGCCTGTGCGCTGTAAGGGTACGGAGTCGACACCAGGGGAAGATGGGGCTACGACAGGAAAGTAGGGACAAAGTAAAAAATTGAGGACCTGTTCACAGAAATGGTTAACGAGGTCTAGGCAGAGGAAAAAAATAAAAAAAATAAAAAAATAAACACACACATATAAAACAGGGGTTTGAAAAGAATGAGAAAAAAAAAACCAAACAATATTGTCATTTTCAAAACCACTGAAGTAAATAACCGTCAAACGAGTTTCTAAATGACATGCCACTTCTGGGCCAGAAGACCTTTACACCGTTTAACCAGACTGTAGCAGTGCTTTTCGCTTGGGTTTTAACTGAGTTTAACAGGTTTAACCTGAAATGAAAACTCGTGCAGCAGCAGCATAGGACTGGTCAAGCTAAGATTCACAACCACCACCCACTGAAGCTCCTGCAGTGCTTACAGGGGTGGAAATCAGTCAGATCCACCAGCAGAAGGAGGGTCAAACCAGGGTCCAAACCCCGAATTGGGACAGATGGCTGTGTGGCAGAAGAAGTAGGCAGCCACAGCCATCCCAAATTGACAGTGCTGGTATCCACACAGCAGGTAGAACTAGACACCTGCTACAGAGAGTCATTATGTATGCCTCATTAACCCATCTTCTGCATATTTCACCTTAAGTAAGACTTAGGGGACTGCTGCTGCTGAGTCTGAAAAAGAGCTAAGCACAAGGTGATCACGGAGATGTCTTCATGCATGCCAACAGTGCCCGTCTTCACACACCACAGCTCCAGATTAATGCATTACCAGTTTTGAGCGGCTTAACCAACAGATTTAAACTGACTTAATGCTTTTGCTACTCAAAAATCTTATTAATCTCTCTGGCAGCCCATTCTCTCATGTGCTGGAGATCACAATTGTTATTAAGCATCCAAGATTTTTCAACACAAGTCCAGGCAATGGTAAGTAGATTCTCACTGTAATGACCAGAGGACCAACATCCATGTGATCTTTGGCCAGGAAACAAACACAAGTTAAATGTTGGATCTGCCCAGAAGGAAATGGGGAGTACTTGAAGCGGCACGTGAACTCGTGGTGAACCCATTTCCCCCTGTTCTAGGATAACAAGAACACCTTTGCCAGCAGGAGTGGGCCAGGTGCAGGACTATTTTTAGCTGCAAAGTCAAATGCAAAACTGTAGGCAAAACCGCATATTCAAGAGACAATTCTTCCTAATATATTTCCTAATCGTTCCTCATTAACATGCACATTTACATTTTCAGAAAATAAATATTTTCAATTAATTATACGTGAAAGAGACTTGAAATGTTTAACCTCAAAGTGTCAGCAAGAAAATAACAGTGGGCTTTAAATACAATGAAAAGGTTTTGTCTGACCTAATACTTGTTTAAGTTACAACACCTGAAAATCTGAAATTTGTATTGAATTTTTCCCCCTTTTTTTCTTTTTCTTATGGTTCTGAAGTATATAATTTTACAGCAATATAAATAAAATCACCCATTTACCTATTGCCCCATCACTGGGAGTGTTCAAGGTGGGGCTGGACAGTACCCTGAGCAACCCAGTGTAGTTGAAGGTGTCCCTGCTCATTGCAGGGCAGTTGGACTTGCTCATCTTTAAAGGTCTCTTCCAGCCCAGACCAGTCTATGATTACATCAACTTACACACACAGCAACATTTCAGAAGTACTGTTTTTGTTTAATTGCTAGTATATATTTTCTTAAGAAATAAGGTAGTAAGACACATAGAGACCCTTTTGTCAAACTGTATCAGTTAATGTGCAGTAACAGCATCAGCACACTGACACATCTCATGCACAAACCATGCTAAATTAAGTGATAGGAAGACACAAGGAAAACATCACATTTTAACAGAAAATACACAAAGTTCAAAACCAAATTTCTGTGCCTTGAGAGAAAGAGAGTAAGAAAAAACAAGCTAGAGAAAATATTTGAAATACTTTCAAGTGAAGAAGCACAAAGGTGAGTGTACACTGACACAGGCACTGGCACTACACGGAACATGCTGCCAGCTTTTAACACATCACATGCGGAAATGCAAAAAACCCTACACACTAACCCTGCTGAGAGCAAGCACTTTGCTGTAACACAGATCACTGTGCAAAATATTCCACAGTGTTCTCCTTCCTCTTCTTTGCAAGATATTTCAATGGCAACCCTGTTTGTTTTTAAATTCTTTGAAAACTTTTCTTTCTATTTTCTCCTTTGTTTTGTTATCAAAATAGTTATTTATATGAACTGAAACTAGCTGTCACCCTGACACCTACATGCTTTTTGAGTCACTGATTTCTCAAATTATCTTCCTAGCAAACTGGTACTTCTGTTTGAATTTTATCACAATGAGCACAGAAGCACCATACGAGAATGAGATAAATCTATGACTTACTTAAATATTCACAGACAAGTTTGTCTGGCCAGTGTTAGCCAGATCAACTAAAAGAAAAACAAAAAGACCAAACAGCTAACATTTTAGGATAATTTCTAACATCTAACCTGACTATAGCCAAATTTGTGGACCAAAAAATGTTTGAATATTAGCAGGTATTTTTATACACATAATTTCACATAAAACTGAAGCAAAGTAACCTCCCATCAATACATTATTCTTGTTTAAAAAAAACCTTTTGGCAGGCAGACTTACTTACCGAAGTGTACCTCTTCAGGCTATAGCAAACTTTCTGTCTATTGAAATCTCCCTTCAATTTAGCTATTAAGAGAGCCCTAGTGATTTTGCCTATAAAAACAAATAAACTCAGAAGTTCGTTTGCCTCACCCAGCAACGAGTCTTCTATGAGCAGTGGGGCATCCAGAAGCACAAACCTGGAGCAGACTGGAAAGCATTCTCACACCAGCTCTGTTTGCAGACGGTCAATGCAACCTTTCAAAAATGTTTTTAAATTGAAGACACTTACCCCTTCCTCTACCTTTGCATTTGACTTCTCTCCTCTCAAAACAAGCCAGCTACACATGGACCACAATCATCTCAGCGCAGGTAAGACACAACGCTACTTTGGCAAGGGTTCACCCCAGCAAGGGAAGAGAGATGGGAAGAAGCTGTAATGGAAGTGCTGTTTCTGGAGAAATGGGTTGCCTTCCCATCTCCCAGCACCAGCCCTGTGTTCCCAGGATCTGGCTCAGTTGAATTGGGATCATGGCTAAGTCACGTTGCTACCCTGGGTCTATGGTAGACTCTATTCTGCCTCTGCATTAAAGGTAAAGCCAAAACACATGACCAGACTCTGAAGAAGCAGGTCTGGTTCTGTGGACACCTTGACTGATTTTACGAGAAGCTTGGAGGTAAACGTTTCCACAAAACTAGACCTGCTTCTGGTCTTCAGCAGCCCAAAACCTAAGGAGGAGATCAAGATTAATATCAAAAAACCAAAAGGCCCCAGGTCTTTTTTTCTTCTGTACCTTGCTTCACCTAAGGGACAACTCATGAAAGCACTGTTTCTAATAGTGACTGATTCCCTCCACTTCTTAAAAACTTGGTGGAATTGGTGGAAGACATGAAAATTCAGCGGTTGATGCCAGATAAACCATTCTGTTCCCTTTGCACAGGGCAACCAACCTGTGGCTCCTTCCTGGGACCACTGGGCACTGTGGCCTTGCAAAGGCATGGCATGGTGAGCTGGTCACCCCTTCCAAGCTCCAGTTTCTACACACAGCAGAACCGAAGGGCTCGCACAGACAGCAGCCTGCAATGCTGAAGGCAGTTCCCACTGTGAGCAGGGTCACGGCACCCGTCCCTGCTGCAGCTTAGCAGGTATTGGGTATAGCAAACAACGTGCTCAGAGGGAGGCCAATAAACCTCTGCACGCTCATGACATTTTAATATAAAGGGCCATGCTTGAGGAGGTTTTTTAATTTTGAGAAAGAGGTTTCACTGAGCACTTCCAAATATACAAACCAAAACCTATAATGTAAGTGGTGAGATTTCAGTTTGTCACCTAAAGATTTCTTTTAAGACCTTGTTTTAATTTGGCACATCATTAATACCCTAAAAATACCACACCATCTCAACCCTTTACTCCTGCAACACCGAAATTACATACCCAAAAACCTGAGCCCCTGGGATACCACAAAAATATTTAATATGTTCTTACAAATCTTTGCCAAAAGATTGAGCCCCTGTTCACTACAGTGAAAACTCTCCGAGGACCTGATGGATGCCCTTATTATAGTTGTCTTGACCATGGAAATAGCATACAGAAAAGCCAGTCTTTATAATTTTCTATAGCTTTTGCATAGTATCAACAGAGATAAAACAACTTTTGTATTCATGTTGAAAATTTAGGTGTGTCTCTAAATGCACTCAGACTCATAATGAGATCCTCAACTTCAAAATTCTTTTTCAGGCTTTGTATCTTTTCTTCAGATCTGCAACAGCTCTAGAAAGAATGACCAAAACCCCAAAAGCAAGAACACATTGATTTAGGCAGGGAGACCACTGCTCGATGCCTAAGTATCTTAGGGAGACCAAATTCACATAATAACTACTAAAAATTTCAGACTTTTAGAAAGTCAGAGGGCATTTTGCCCAGTTAACATATGTAAGAACAGACCTTCAGAAAGAATCAACCAATTTATGAGACTGATCTGGTAATGACTTCTTACTGAAAATTACTTGGCTGCTGCTGCTTGTGGATATTACCTTGTAAAACTTTCCTCTTACTATTCTTTATTAGACATTCAGTTTCTGTATTAACCTTCTCCTTTGCACCTTTCTTACAGACTCCATAATTCTGTATTTTTTCCTTTTTTTTTCCCCCCGCACTGATTTGCACCTGCAGTTGATTCTTACTCTCATGTGAAAGTTAAAAATTGGATCCCAGCAAGTTGTCCTTTCAGTGCAAGGTATGTCCACCATCCCTCCATGAGTTCATAAATAATACAAATGCAGTGCATTCTGTTGGCAGCAAATACACAGGAAGATTTGTAAAACAGGTATTTTTCCTAATAGACCATAAAAACAACACAGTGCATTCTCTGTCAACCGGGAAACAGAATTCATTTGGGCAATACAAACACTTCTCTGTAAACATCAAGTAACTGTTCTGGAGCATGCACCAGCTTTTTTGCATTAAAAATGTAACGAAATGGGTTATAATCAGCCTAGGAGCAAATCAGCAATCAAAAGTAACAAGCACAAGCAGTCAAGTTTAGCATAGTTCAAGATGTATGATAATACATATATAATAAGAATAAATTTGCTGAGCAGTCACTTTTAGAAGTGATTTTTCACATTGTAAACGCAAGATTTTAGAGAAATAGATGGTTGCGGGAACCTGGTAACACTGAAAAAGGGAGAAAAAAAAACCCTCCCCTGGTTGATATTAACCACTACCTCTAAGGCAGACAAGATTTTATAAAGGCGCTATCATAACCTCTGTTCAAAGTACACATGCCGGAGGAATTTCATACTTTAGACATTCAAACTGAACAACACCAACAAAGAAACCAGTAAAGGATTCCAGAATACAGGGCTTGCAGGATCTTGTGCAAATACCAACACCACAGAAGCCCTGTGTAGCTCGGGAACTTTCTACCTGACAAAGATAGTCAGAACTACTGCAACTTCCTACTCCTCCATTTTCCTCTGCCTTGCTTCTCCACGCTCTTTATTTTGTCCCATTTTGTTGCCAACCTTGCAATCAAACCTCCTGTTTCCAAAGTCTCAGCCAGAGAGAAATAAAAGGAATCTGTAAGCAAACCTCCCCTTACGTTTTCTCACGGCCTCTTCCTCACCCAGCCAGCCTCTGCTCTCAGCACCTTCATCTTTTAAGGCTTCCAGGACCATCTGAAACTCCACAGCATCAACTGGAAAAGCCTCTTTTCCCTCTATTAACTCCACATCCTCTCCCAGGGATTTCTGTTTATGCTTCAAAGAGTCAGCTACCCTTGTTCCCCCAATTCTTCCTGGACTAAGAAGAGGACTAAGCCTAATGACGATCATAAATGTACTCAAAGTGATTGTACAGCCCAGAAATGAATTATCACCCACTTGCTATTTGACTCTCAAAAATCTTAAAGTCATCTCCTGACCATTGCCACTTCTGCTGCAAAATGTCACCATTTTGTGGGAGAAAACTCTCTGCTTCACAGACACCAAGGAAACATCACTTGTGTTCTGCGTCTTATCGTGTTTAATAAATCCTCTCCCAATGCAGACACTGACAATCTTTGAAGAGCTGAAGTTGCTACTGCACTGATGTATCCTTTCATTTCAGTTTTCTAAGTGTTCTTTTGATCTGACACTAATTGTTACAATAAGGCTGAACATTCCTTTGCTTAGAAACTGATGTTTTTCCATAATGCAGAAAAAACTGGTAAAAGAAAATACTGTTTCTTTAGTCTCCGAGCCATTCCTCTGCTTACAAAACAGCTGGTATCTGGTCACTCTGAAGGCTCCTTTTGTCTGTGTTGCTCCACTTCAGTTTGCACAGTCTCCCATTGTCTGTGTCTTAGTTTTCATGCTTATTTTTTGTTTAAAATACATCCCTTTTTTCCTTTTATTGAACAGTTCCATTGGGGGAAGACGTATAACTGCCATTTGTCTAACTCTAAACACCTGGAATAATTTTCCTTATCATCAATTTAGACTTGTCACTTCTTTACATTTCTTTAGTATTTATGGGCTCAAGTACGCGATCAGTTGCAATTACTCTGAAATCACCCAGCTCCATCAGGGTTAGCAATGGAAGCAAACACACACCTCATGAATAGTCATCTCTAAGGAGTTTTGTACTTTTAAAGTAAGAAATAGGCAGACAGGTGATTCAGTCAGTAGTAGCAGACTTTGTACCTTAGAAATTTGTGTTTCAGCTCAATAGATATGGTCCCTGAGATGAAAGGGTTCCGATCAAAGTTTACTTGCAGCTGTGCTTGATGCAACTTCAGTGAAACCTCAACTCAGAACCTGAAGCACAGCCTCCTCTGCCAGTGGGTGCATTAACAAAGCCTCACCCTCACACCCCCACAGCTACCACCTTCTCAAAGCCTACACCCTTCTCCATCAGGCTGCAGAGTTAGAGGTGTCCATCACAGCAATACAGCCTGCATCCGAACAGCGTATACAGCTAAAGCATCACTTAGAAATTCACGTAGTCTGAGGGGACACCAAGGTTTTATGCAGGTGTTAGGATTCCCCAGGGAACTACATATTTTAAATTATTTTGGATTCCCTCTTCTCTGACTCGAGGAAGGAGTGACTTTCTTCCATCTTTACAACCAAACAGGGCAGAAGGCATGCTTTTCATGGTTTCGGTATTAAAAAATATAATACTCCTTTCCACTCCAGGAACTGACTGCATTTTAAGTCTGCAAGATTTTAACCCCCACTAATATACGCGACTTCCACTCTCTGACTCATCTTCTAGCATGTTTCAGTGGTATGTCCACATCATGTAATAATCATCTCCCAGCTCTCGCTGAAAAAGGGAGAACACCAAGACCTAACACCAAGACCTTTTCTCAGATTGTCTCTTGTCTCTCTCAGCCGCATTTGTCAATTTGGGGAGAACATGCAGTTTAACGTGTCTGTTACATGAGCAATGAAACACAGAAGTACCAAGTGGCGAGGCCCTTCAAAGCAACTGCCCTTTCAGAATCTGAGGAAGTATAATTCACCTCCTTGCTGGAGGTTAAAATTCAGCCCTGAGCAATGGCATAACACAAGCCGCACAGCTCACTCTCCTCCTCTTTGCAGAACTATGCAGTTTCACACGGTGTCTGGGACACAGCCACCAGAGCCACAATAAAACCTGCCTGCAGCAGAGCCATGCAGACCACCCTGCTGCCCACAGCTAGCCTACTCCAGCTACATCTCTGCTCTCACTCCAAATTCACCTTCTGTTGAAATCTCGACGTAAAAACTTTCCTGTCCAGGTGGCCAACATAAAATACAGCACATGGATGAAAGTTATAATTATTAAAAGATGTATAAATATTATGAGGCAGTAACAGATTAACAGCCTGCACTGCATCACGCTACAGCCATCAAACACATGGATGTCTTCTCCTTCAGACTGTGACTTTCCCCTATTTCCTACAGTATTATCCTAAGTAATAAAATAGCTATGAACTGGTATTTTTTTAGAACAACTTACTGACCTTCAGCTATTTTAATTAAAAGTTTCCACTGTGGAGTAGAGAGTTATTTTACTATTAAGTTAACCCCATTTGTATTCAAATGTCAGACCACATGATTATGTGAACCTTAAACATTAACCTGACTTATGCAAATGATAGTTTGAAAGTTGCTGGACCTGTTACAGTAAAAACATCTTCGAATACTTTCTGTACCTGTAATAACTCCGACCCTACACAAACTTCTGAAATTATGATAGAGGGGTAGACGACCTCTAAAAGTAGACAATCTTATGTAAAAAAAAATAAATAAAAAATTACAGCTTGAGTTTAAAAGAAAAAGAAAAGCTGCTGATTTTTAAAAGTGCACCTTTAAATATAATGCTCCAGAAAGAACCATCCTCTAACAAAAGCATTAGCTGTCTTGAAGACTTTACTGAGAAGTTACCTCAGGCACGGCATTGTTTGTGTTGAACAAAGATTTACAAAAATGAGATTGATGAAAGATATTTGAATTGCTTCTCATTTAATGAATGACAGCCTTGTATTTCTGCACAACACTGAAGTAAATGAAAGAGAATGGACATAGCCCTGCACCACTAAAGTCTAATGTGACCAGGCTTTAACCTGAGACTGTCTGTACAGTAAATAAATGATAAATACATACACATTCAGTTTCTGGCACAGGGGAGACACCGTATTTTCTCAATAGTGGCAGATGAGATTTAGAGGATACGTCCTTCCTTGGCCAAGATTTTATCATCATACTTTTCCCTTAATAGGTGGCAAAAGCCAAGGGACATCCGAGAAACACTGAGAAATGGTCCAAGTCATCCCTCTATTAAAAAATAAGAATAGAAGAATGAGAAAATACACAGGACAAACCACACGCCTCTGGAGGGATCCAGTTCACAAGGCAGAGGAAGGAAGCTCTGGATACTGATCACGTTAAAAGGTTTCTATTCTGAGCAACAGTGATATCTGGGCTGTTGTCAGACGGGAACAATTCCTCTGTGGAATGCAACCACGGGCTCAGTACTTCGAAGCTACGAGTATCTCATTTGGAGAAATGTTTCTCCATCGTAAGGGGGATGTCACTCACAAATGATAAAGGCGGTTCTGCAGGTTTTTCTCCTTCTGCCACCTCCCTTCCTCTCTCACTGCTCTTGTCTACAGCTTTGCAGCAAGTGCCAGATACCACTGAAGTTCAAACAATGTGTTTTAGTCTACTCCTGCCAAAATTTTAATAGGAAGGGAAAAAGATTTAAAAGAAAAAAAGTAAAATAAATAAATTTTCTCTCAGAGAAGATGCCACTGTACCCAGAAAAAGAATCAGCTAAATGCATATATGCAAAAACCTTACATGGATAAGGCTATATCAGACACCCTGGATCTATCAAATGAAATGGGATTATGACTCTGCATTGCTTCGAGGTGACTTGTTATTCACCATGCAGATCACTAAGGTATTTTGTGCTCAATTTACTTTGTCCTGAAGATTTGTTCCCTGCTTGTTTCCTATAATTCTCTCTCCCAAAGCAATGTTATCAAGTGGGTGTCAGTTAGGAACACAGGTCTATTATCACATTACCAAACTAATAGAGATGCAGCAGTAGGAATAATTTTTCTTTTTAATTTCCCCGAAAACATTATGTCCTATAGCCAGAACCCCATGCTGTGTGATTTACCAGCATGATTCCCAACTAATCTGCAGCTGTGGCATCACAGTATGCCCCTGCACAGCACATCAGCTTGTGACAAAACAAAAAAACAAACAAACAAACCTGTCCCCCCAGCCACAAAAAAACCAACCAACCACAGCCTAAGCAGAAAGAGGCAACATTTGGCTTGATAACCTAATTACTGCACTTCAGACGGAACAAAAACTAAATAAGGATTTGAGAATTAGTAAAATGGACAAAGAGTTCAGTATAAATGAGGCAAATCAAAGCTGATTTTTCTGTTGTTCCTCCTCTTTGCCTGAAATCACAGCTTTAAAGCCAAATAATGAAAAACACTTTTAAATGAAATATTTGTAATACAGGAACTAGCATGTAACAGGTGGCTTCCCATTAATACCTAGATGTTGCTCTGAAAGCAAAATAAATCTATACCCCTGTACTCATCGATGCTCACTGTAAGAATCTGAAAACACCTAACTGCATATATATAGGGAAAAAAAAATTGTTGTTTTCCCCCTCTAGCCCCCTTAAAATTCCTTTTATTTGTGAATCTGAAGTCTGTGAAATTAAAAGCAATACATCTGGCTAACTACATTCCAATTCCATGCCATGAAGCTCTACTAACACAAACTGAGAAAGGATGAGATAGCTGCGGGGTAACTGGGATCTGAATTGCCCTGTGCAATCTGCCAGGCGCTGGGCAAAGCTCAAACTCAGAGGGCGATTCCCAGAGCTGAAGTTGTGTTTGCATGCCTTGCAGGTGGAGAAAGCTGTGAGCCAAGCCCTCTACATGAAATTCATCACGACAACAGAATTGGAACGCCCCAATGTCAGTGTCACACAGCCTCATTTCAACCAAAGAACGCTGTCCTGATTTGCTAATTGTTTTTTTTTAGTGTGTTTAAGTCATAGACAACTTCAGTGTTTTAGTTGGTGCCAGGTAATGTTTGTATTAGTCAAGGGCTTTTCTCAGCTTCCCACAGAAGCTGAGAAGCAGCATAGACAGAACAAGCTGGCTCAGGGAATATTCCACACCATGGACATCGTGCTCAGTATACCAACACAGGCTGGCCAGGGGGTGGAAATCTGCAATCACTGCTCAGAACAGTCTGGGAAATCGATTCCCTGGGTGGTAAGAGTGATTTATGGCATTTTGCTTCATTGTGTACATCCTTTTACCATTATTATTGCTGTTACTGCTCTATTAAACCATTTTGTCCCCTTTCTCCTCACCCTCCTGGGAGAAGAGGTGGAGAACTGACTGAGCAGCTTTGTGGTGCTAATTTTCAGCTGGGATTAAAATGTGACAGTCCTTTTCAGTGCCCAGTGTGGGGCACCACAAAGCACTGGCATGGCTTAACCCCAGCTAACAACTAAGCACCAGATAGACACTCGCTCGCTCCCACCTCCAGTGGGATGGAGGAAAAGAATCAGAAAAGTGAGAAAATTTGTGGGTTGAGATAAACACAGTTTAGTAAGTGAAAGCAAAAGCCATGCGGGCAAGTAAAACAAAGCAAAGAAGGGAATTCATTCACTGCTCCCCATGGGCAGGCAGGGGTTCAGTCATCTCCAGGAAAGCTGGGGTCCATCACATCTAATGATTACTTGGGAAGACAAAATGCTGTAACTCCGAACATCCCCAGCTTTGTATGTTGAGCATGATGCCATATGGTATGGAATATCCCTTTGGTCAGCTGGGATCAGCTGTCCCACCTGTATCCCCTCCCAACATTTTGTGCACCCCCAGCCTGCTCACTGGTGGGGCAACATGAGGAGCAAAAAAGGTCTTGACTGCTCAGCATCAACTGTGCTATCAACGTCACTTGCATCCCAAATCCAAAGACAGCTGCCAGCAATCAAGTCAATTCTATCCCAACTGAAACAATGGCATAAGGAAAATAAGCGACATAACAGTAATAATTTATGTTCAGGCAGGTTGGGTTAGAATTACAAGTTCCAAGTTGCTATCCAGTAAGTAAATTAATTTGGTATTTTTATTCTGAGTACTCCCTCCAAGTACACCTTTTGGGAATTTCCATTTCAAAAGTAGAATTTCATGTTCATCACAACTTATATGAAAAGTACCAGCCCAAACTTCTACGCTAAGAGAAAAGACATTACCCTTGGAAGACTAAAAGGAATTGTCAAATAAAAGTTACAGATCAAAAAAGCCTGTGCAGCTACTGCTTTCAAGTTTGAAAGATTATTTTCAGCTTAGGCAGCATGACAGTCACACACCTGGTCATAATTTAAACCACCAAGTAACAAAGAATTCATTCTGCACCTTTCTGAAGTTATGCTAGTAAGGGAGATGTTCAGTAAATTCCTACTGGTTTGTACCATCCATAATTTGTAGCTCTTAATGCAGAACTATTGTCATGTATTCCATTCACAAGTGAAATACACAGAAAATATGAAACTTAAAATAACCTCAAAAAACAGTGAGTAAATAGAACAAATTGAATTTAGTTTACCCCGTAGAGAGATTTTAGCTTACTGAATTCTGCTCGCTGAATGTTAATTTACCTAGATGATGAAGAACTCTGGAGTGGACATTATCCTGAGCTGTATAAACATTCCTGAATGTAGTAAGTATTGAAAAGCCCACAAAAGAGAAAGTGGTCATGTCTATATTTAAAAAGTTTCTGTTCTGTGAGTCACTTATCTTCCAAATTCAGTGAAATTTTCAAATTTGGGAGGAATGTTCTCCTTTAAAAACAACCAAAAAAAACCCAACCCAGAAGTAAATGGCTTGCAAGTATAACTAGCATAATTATTGTCTCTAATGGCCAATGTTAGCCACAGAGAAAAAAAATCTAGGCTTTGAACAAAGTCCTTAGACTAAGTTTGCCTTCCTGTTTTTATTCCATCAGATGTGGAAAAGCATGCAGCATCTTCACAATTAAAAGTACTGCTGTAATAGACCAAAGAATGTGAACTATGGTCTATGAAGGAGCACACTGACATCTCAAAGCTTCCCCCTCCCTACCACAGGGCCATGAACTCCTAGCACTTATCTTCTGGGAGTCTGCAGCAATCTCCATCCCTCCTATTCTTACACCAAACAGTCCAGACAAATATTCAGTCCTACAAGAAAAAACACTTGAGACAATCCAAAAAAGAAACAGAAAGTTACGTGTGCCAAACTTCAGTCGAATTCCTTCCCTTCCTTTCTGTTACTTTGAGAAAAAAAATGTATTGCCTCCATCAGAAGCGATGTATTCCTACGGGCATTTTTGGTAGAGGTGGGAGGAGTCTGAGAGCTGAGCTGATCCAGCTCAAAATTCCCTCTGAGTGCTGACAGCTCCTCAGCCCAATGGTGTAAAAGGCTGACAGCATCCACAGCTAACAGCTATCAACAGAGCAACAGAATAATTGGCCTGGCATGCATCCACCTGCTTTTATTTCCTCTGACCCTGATGAGAGGGGTGGAGTGGGAAGACGAGGGAGGATCGACCCAACACAGAGTTGGACTGATAGGGTCATTCTTCAGAACGAGCCTGGAGCAACGTTCAAATCTGTATCCCAAACAGCAAAAGAAAATCCACCTTCAGAGGGCCCGTTTCTACTGCCTAAATCATCGGGTGTTTTTTTTAGCTTTTCCTCTCCCCTTCTGAAAACCCATCTCCAGGCATTACCCACAAACATCCTGCCTCCGAGTTTCATTCTCTGTAACTGTGATCTGCGTTGACAGGGTTTCCTTCCTTAAGGATGCGTTGAGAAGATTCCAGTTAGGAGCCAGCCTGCTGCTCCAGCACAGGGAAGCAAGGGGTATTTTGCAAACAAAACAAGAAACCCTCTTCAGGGCCTCACTGGGAAAAAGCACATTGTATGGGGAATACACGCCGGCCATGTGTGGAACATGAGGCATAAAGTTCAACATGAATAGCTGCTTTTTGTCCACCGCCACTGCCTCCTCTGCTCAGGGACTCGGGCAGAGCTCTGGTCTTCTTTGCATGAAGGGGACAAACCTTTTCTTACACACACGGCTCCAAACCAAACACCCTACATTCCTTTCCTTTCACAGGAAGGAAACGGTGTAATGGTCTTCTTCAAAAATGTTAAGCTGTCATAGGTATTTAAATACAGAATTCTGTGAAAAAGCTTCTTTTTAATTATTTTATCCTGTACTCCAAAAACATAAAATCTGCATAAAGTAACAGAAGTTTTTGGACGTGCAAGAACTTCTCCCTTAGAGAAATGTTTTTTAAAAATAAAATAAAAAATAAAGTTCTAAAAGAAAGCGGAGCATCTTGCTCCAAAAAGTACACGTAACTTTTTCTGGATGAAAATGGGAATGATCTGAGAATGGACATAATCTTCCCACTTGGATCAACACAGCAAACATAAAAAACCCCAGAAATACTTACAATTCCTAAGTCAAGTTCTTTCTACATCTGCTTTAGGCTATTTTTGCTGTAGCATTTATGTACTCTAATTATTTTGTGCATTAAACACTAGAAATATCCCTGTTGATTTGTGATCTATTTGTGGGTTCCGACATACAGCTGTATTTCATTTGGTTGAGAGGACATTCTGCAAGGAGGACAGCAGTGCATTTCATGGACAATCATTACTACTCAGGGATAAACCAGCAATGCTAACAGCTCTTCTCTATGCCATAGTTCAACAGACATAAGCGTTGGTACCTAGGCCTAAGTGTGCCTCTGCAGAGAAAGAACATTTATGTACGATCCACTTCGAAAGTAAGTGAACAATCCTTTAGCTTTATGTGAAGGGAACCTTGTGATCCCTTTGCAGCACACAAAATACCTTTCCAAGCAAGAAGCCCTAGCAATTTCTTCAGAGACAACAGATTTTCCTCAAAGGCAACAGACAAGATTAATAAAAGTATCCTCTCTCCTTATGAGCAAGCACTCTCCCCAAATTAGTTTAACCTGCTGTACACATAGCACAACATTGAGTATTTTTCCTATTTGTGCATGCCTTCGGGGTTCTGCTCACAGAGCTCCCATCTGCACAAGGGATTTTGTTTGACTGGCATGCACGCATCACATTTCGTTTAGCCCATTAGAAAGAGAAGAATAATTAGTACTGAAGAAGGAGGTGTATCTCATAAAAAGACAACCACACAAGTCACATCCACCTACCTGTGCTAGTGCGGTATGTGCCTGTGTGTGCTGGTTGCAGAGGGTCCCCCTGGCTCTGGCTGAGACTCCTCATAGGGGGCTTCTGATAAACTCTGTCTTCGTAAATAGGATCTATGTGGTGCTCTGGAGACTGCAGTGCCCTTAACTCGGAGCCAAGGTGGCTGTGCTGGCTGCTGTAAGATGCCCGAGACCCAGCTGCAAATAGATTTACAAGAGACATTTGAGAGAGAGGGAAAAAGAAAAAGTGACAAATACAGAATCTAGTTCATGAAAAGTTGACTTGAAAGCAGCACTTCAACTCAAACAGAAGAACCCAAAGAAATAAATGTTTTCAATGCACAAATAAAGCCAGCATGCAAAGGCAGCAACAGCTCCAGTTAATCCCTTTAGTTGCATCATCCTGCTGCCTCCACCTACTCCATAACCCCATTGCTGCCAAAGAAACTATGTTTTTTGGAGACAGACATATCTAGACATATCTTCTGACACATAAAATAAATAATAAAATAAATAAATAAAGCTGCAAGATCCAGGAACGCCCGAGACCAAAGGGGACCACAGAAGAATCAGGAACAGGGGAGAAGGAAGAAGCAAAGCCAAAACTAAATTCACACCTTGCACCCATATCTTCAGATCCACATGTGAAATAAGGTGGAGATGATGAACAGATATAGTTCTATGAGTCACAGAATCACAGAATCGCCCAGGTTGAAAGGGACCTTTAACATCATCGAGGCCAACGTTACCCTAATGCTGCCAAAACCACCACTAAAGCATATCTTCAAGCACCACGTCTACCTGTCTTCTCACTACCACCACGGATGGTGACAGAACCACCTCCCCGAGCAGCCCATTCCAGTGTGCTGATCTTTTTGCTGCTTCACTAAAGCACAGCAGAACCATCACGCTCCATCAACATTTCGTCCTCAACAGTTTAGAAAAATCAAAAACTTATCAACAAGGCTGTGTCCATCTCAAATCCTCTGAGGATGAACAAATTAAATATCCCTTCTTGAAAAAATATTTTAAGGATACAGCTCTTTTCTTTAAAAAAAAAATAATATCAACTGGAATTGCATTAAATGTTATTATTCTACTGTTAAAATATTATTTTCTATCACGGTATTTCAAAAAAAGAGATGTATGTATTTCCACCGTGACTCCTTTTGTCATTTTACTATCACTAAATATTTTTAAAATGAAAAGCACAGAGACAAAGCTACGTGTGACAGCAACACAGGATGGAAGTAAGAAAGATACACAGAACGTTACCTAACCTTTAATACAAATTGTCTGAAGGAAAAGAGAAATTTATTCCATTTCCTTCTTGCTAATCAGCTTGTGCTGTATAGGTGTTTTCTCCTGACTTCTTCAATGCCCGTGCACGTTTTCAGTGCAATACTCTATTTGCATATTTTTCCCTTCAAACATTTTTCAGACTGACTCGCTGTTAGCACACCACTGAAAGTAATTCTGTTGTTCCCCTTACTAGAAAGTATGTCGCAAGGATTCTTGGCAGATTCTACCTGTAACTACTGCAATTACCCAGAAAGTTGATATCACTGTTCTAGAATTAAATTCTTCATGGTCCTCATTTTCAAGATGCTCTTTAACCCTGCATCTTCGAGACTGACTCGAAGCTGAACAACAACACCAAATTCTAGTACCCTTCAGAGTGGCCTAAAATACAGTCAGCTATGATTATATCCAAATTTCACTGTGTACTTCGTTCAATTTGTATTCAGAGAGAGAAAGAAAGAATACAGAAGAATTGAGGGCAACATTTCAGAGGTTTAGCAGTGCCTCAACAAAGCAGATTTGTTACAGAACAAAGAAGTACAGCCCCTTCTATAAGTACTACATTTCTTCTGTCCATTTACAAATTAGCAATGTTCTTTGGAGAGAACTGACAATTTTTTACTATTAAAAAAGTAAGAACGAGGGGGAAGTGTGCTAGATTTCATACAACTGCATCCTAACTCATCCACACACTCAGCCCCTCCACCATATCCTGCTGTTACTTTGGAAGACACTGGGAAGATGGTTGGGATAATTGATCAAAACACAGATCAGGAACTCAGAGAATTGATGCTATTGAGAGAGACAGAGGTACAACACACCTCCTGCCTGCAGCTTGGGTCAGCACCAAGCAGCTGCATCCTTTACTACCCAGAGCTGCAAGCTGAACTGAATCATCTGCTTCAAGGAAACCCTCACATGAATGCAGTCAAAAGCTCACATCGGTTGGGAAAGCAACAAGGTCGGAATGGTCAGCAGCAATCAATATACTACCAGGAAGCAATAAAACATGGATTACCAAGGCCCATTAGCATTCTCGCATCCAGGGAAGCTCACCGCCCTCAGAAACGGCTTCCCTAAACCCAACAGCATCACCAACACACGGCTGGCCTCAAACTGCATCTGCCCAAACTTCAGCCAGCCACTGCTCCCTTCACCCCACCAGTGATGCTGCACCGCTCCGGGGTGCAAGCCATTCATCACAAATGATGTGTCACATCACAGCAGACACAGAACTCTTACAATCACGGTTTTGAAGAAGTGGGGGTTTTTAATTCCTTCTATATTAAAAAACCAAACCAAACCAAAGAGATAGAATTACTCTGTGGCTGAAGAAACCACTTGACAATTAATTCCTTAAACAGTCCAATCATTAGTTTGACAAAAGACTGAGAAATTATTTGATTGCAATGCCAGAGACGCATCACAGCAGAAAGCGTGGAGAAAACTACAAGTCTCTGAAGTAACAGTGAGAGGTACCAGAGTGAAGCAGACTAGTTGGGGGCAAAAACCCAGAACATAACACCACACTTTTTTTTTTTTTTTTTTAAACATCGGGAACTGATGACTGACAAGAACAAAGCATATAGAAAAGAGAATCTTCTCTGTCCTCTGAAGTCTCCAATTTAAGGCTGATTCCTGATACAAAGTGGAACACCCCTTCCTCTGCATCTGTGTGGAGCAGTAAAACCATGGCTGGGCTCCAGCAGGGTTACCTGGTGAGCCCCCAGCCAGGTTAATCAGACTGGGGCAATGACAATAACCTAGAACCAGCCAGAAGTTTTAGTAGATGAAGATACCACACTCCTACAACCTTTGCTCTTCTCTGACATTCAAGAGGGGCAACAGAAAGACTCCAGGAGGAGTGCAGTCCCACCTGTTGGATCAAAAAGACAAATCTCCACCCTTTACACTCAAAAAGCCATCCCCTGCTAGCTAAACGTTTCTGAGTTATTCAGCTCTGTTCCTCAGTAGCATAGGGAAATGATTGGTTTTAGAAAAACCCTCACTTTCTGCAGGAACTGAAATACTGTCATCAGACAAGCGTAACCTCAGACAAACACATAAAATAACCTCTAACTGTTCTCCAGGGCTCGGGGAGGCTGTCACAGAAATAAACACAACAGACATCTGAATGACACTGCTAATCTGACTGTTTAGGTCAATGAAGTAAACACTATATGGACAGGATATTTTATCTCAAGAAACTAATGACATTAAAATTATTCAAATGAATGGATACACAGACATTTGCATATGCTTTAGTACAGCCTGTGCAGTTCTCATTTGTGACCCTCGTGAAAGCCTTTACGACCAGCCACCCTGCCTTGCTGCAGTCCTGGAAGGAGAGCCTGTAAACATCTCTGATAGCAAGAGCATACAGTACAGCCCTCCTCTCCAGGATTTAAGAGCTCAGTGGAAACATGAAATATGCAAGTGATCATCTGAACATGAAGAAAGCCATCCAGATTTGGCCAGATAAACCACTCAGCCATCGTTTAGAAATCCCCCATCACAAAATACATTAATCAAGAGTCCTGTTAAGCCGTTTCTTTATGCTTATGATGCAGGAGTATCATTAATGAGGTATGGTCAGAGGATGAATCTCAATGACCATTATATGACCACCCAATGGCTATTATATTGCCACTTACCAGTAATGTGTTTACACCATTAAACTCAGTTGCAACCCCACAAATTTCAACATGCAGTGTACCTCTGGCTACTTACGGCTCCAAATACCAAACACAGATTTTGAACACACTGCGACACACCGTACTCAGGAGATCTGATTTTCTACCAAAGAGGATTGATCTACAAATATCTGTCTGGACTTTACATTTCAAATATAATGAAAACATTGTCCATCTAATTTGCACTGAGTTTTTCTTAGACTACAAGTATGAAAAAACCCCACACACAACAAACCCAAACAAAATCAACCAACGCCACCCAACCTCACAGGATGGTAGCGCTGCAATAGCCCTGTCAGCGAGACCGCGGGCACTGAGACTAAAAGCGAATCAGAGCAGTTTTGTAGTTTGGTGTGTTGCATGCTTTTCTGAGGATGAAAATAACAAAATAACTTTTCAATTTAAAAGGCACATCAAGGCTGAAACCCCTTTCTTTTCCTAGCTTGCCCTGAAATACTACTGGCCTTATAAAAAAATAATAATTAAATTATACAGTACATCAGGTCACAGCTTCGCTGTAATTCTGAAAAAGCAACACGTGAGGAAGAGGGATTTTTAGTAGGATTTTTACTCTGAACTGGTATGTAATAAACCCTATCTCAGAGGCATTAACCTGGTTCACTTTCTGTAGCAAAGAAGCTGATGTGAGCCCAAGTGCAGAATCAGAAGTGAGCAAGGTAGAGGAGCAGCAGAAAGAATCAAACACTCGTAGCTGGAGTTCTGCTATCAACTCTGTTGTTGTTGCCAGGAAGGTTCGCAGAAACCTCTCCAAAAGGCTTGTCTGAATGCACACGCTTTCTCCTCACAACACTGCCAGTTGACAGGATGATCTACAGCAAATGTTATTATAAATAAAACTAATAAAACTCTGATAATGGGAATATGCCAGCAAAAAGCACGGTACCGAAGAGAAAAAAAACCCCATAACCAACCTAAGTACTGAAAGTGAATTCAAGTTGTCAAGCCGTGACAGATGGTTAAATGAAGCAGTGAGACGGGGCAGGCCATCTGGCAGCACCAGTTAAGGCGCACCTTGGCGACGCCAGCTCAGCACTCCAACGAGCTGCACTCACCAGAAACAAAACACCCTGCAGCAAATTCCTTTGAACTGAGTTTAATTTTTTTTTCTTAAACACAAGTTTCTCACCTTTTCGGATTTTAGAGACACACTCTAAATATACCGATTTGGTTCTGAAGCTTTTCTGTCCCAAATTACTGACACTTAAGATTAACTAAAAATAGTTCAGAATTAAACTCAGTTTTTCTTTTTGCATTCTCACTACACTGCTCTGTGAAGTGCACAGTTATTTGCACAAATAATTCCAAGACAGGGGATTGCTTGTACAAATGAAGAAGGAAATAATCCCATCACTGAACGGACTGATTACACATGATGCCTCTCAATTTCTGCCAGACTCGGGATGTCTGGAAATAACCTGGATGTGCTGCTTTGGCACCCCCGGCCCACACTGCAGAAGATCACCACAAAACAAGTATTTGCCACAACACAGAAGCCCTCAGAAAGAATATACCTGCCTCCTTTCAGCATCTTAAGACTGCTTTTCATCAGATTTTCTACTTAAATGATTAAAATGAAAGACGCTGCATGGTCTGGAGTGTTTCTTGTGAACTATCTTGCGCCATCAAACTTACGAGTGGTTTCACTGCCAGGATGCTGCCACATCCAGCAGTGAGGCTCACACTGTGAAACCTCCCAGATACAATCTGCCCCTTAACCAGATTACGCATCTTAGGAAAGTCTCCTCAAAACAGATTGGCTTTGGCTGCTTACGGGACAGACGCTGCAAAACCAGCCTCTGACCTCGGGTTAGCACTTTTCACATCAGTGCTAAAAATAAAGGCAGGGGAAAAGAAAAAACGGATGACACTTCGTAAAGTGTAATAAACAGCTCCCAATAAACTTTAAAAATAACTTTACAAACTCACTATGTATCTGGATTGTTTTTACCTCATTTAAACTAGTTTTTAACCAAATACTGAAAATAATTACACTCCTAAGTATATTTAGAAAGGGAAATGAAGCTAAAAATACTTTAAGTTGTCTACATTTAATTTTTAGTCCTGCAATGTGCCTTTACTGCAAAGGATTGTATTGATTATTTTAATTCTACAACTATAGAAAAAAAAAAACCACGAATAAAATCCCACACCATAAATTTGTGTTTCTGCACAGGCTTTTTCTTTTTCCTGCTGCTGTCCTGCTGCTGTTGAAAAGCATCCACCTGCTTAAAACATTTTATCAAAACTAAATTGTTAGTGAGGGAAGAGAAGTGTGGCTGGGAGCAGAGAGATAAGAGGTAAAGATAGCCAGGAAGAAACAGCAGATTAAATGTGACAGACAAGTTCAGGAAGATAATGCCCATTTCATTTCTCATCTATGGAACTGCCACTAAAGAAAGAACTAAAAACCAAGAACTCTCCCCAAACCAACCGCTACCACGCAGCAACAACAACTGGCCTTCAACAAGGCAGGAAATGATAGATAAAACGTATTTTTGTGGGTTTTTAAAAATTATTAGCTAATGATCACACTGAGTAGTTCTTCCCCTCTTCCCTTCTCTTAAGCTCTGCTCTTTCCCTCAATCCTGCCAGGGGAAAGAAGTCCCATGCAGGAATGGGCACAGAGGCTGCTGCCCAAGATCCAAATCGGGTTCTGACTTTCCTGCTGGCCCATCCGAGGGCGGGCGGAGCTGCAGCCAGGGGATGCTGTCACTGAGCAACGGTGCCACGCAGCCGCACGTATGCTGTCTGGATAGCTCACCACAGCACCCTGACAACCCAAAATAACAGCCAGCCTTTGTACCAGGAGAGATCTCCTTTGAAGTTTGGCCAAACAACCCTATCTTAGAAAAGATAAAAGTTTACTATTTCCAATTTTGAACTGTAAGAGCTTGTGCTGCAGCATAGGTACCGTGCGAAATCAGGTGCTGTGGCAGTACCTTCAACGCAGCAAGGAAAGGAAGAGGAATACTTGTGTATTTGGGGAGACATCTCAAAGACTACACACCCAGAAAAAAAACAAAACCACCAAACAAAAAAACAAACTCCAGAGGATTTTTTGCAAAACCCTACAGCCACCACTTCTCCGATAAGGACTGCAAATCAAAAAGAAGAGTAGTGCATCTTTCATCCCCTAAAGATGGGTCCTCCTTCTTCCCCAGGACAAAAGGCCATACTTAGGCAGACTCAGGAACCCCATTCCTGCCTGCCAAGCAGCAGCACAGACCAAACATCCCCAGCCCTAAGGATCTCTGCAGGGCTAGAGACTGCTTCCAGCAGCGTGAGTGATTTGCTAAAAAGCATTGCTGCCTCCAGCAAAACAAATTAGGCACTGCTCTGCCGATGCCTGCCAGTGAAAACTTCACTTTGCGATTGTGTTTAACATCGTGGAAAAGCACAGCATCTAAAAAACCCAGCAGCTCCCAGCCCTTCCCCCTAAACCAAGCATCAGCTCAGTCATCCTGAAATGAAGGGAGTTTTCCCAGCAGCTCTGGGGCATGGGGGAGCCTTTCTGCATTGACTCCTCTCCACATACAGAGCAGAAAGAATACCCAGAGCTTAAATCCAGCCAGGAGTGAAAGTTTCAAGATTGTGACAAAAAATTTGTAGATTAAGGAAGGTGGTTTTGCAGAACAGCAGTTCCCAAAGGGCAGCTGCTGGGTAACACTGTGGGAACAGGACACCAGGAAACAAAACTCACTTGGTGTCAAGTGTCAAGTCTGCCCAGTTACAGTATTCCTCACCTGGCTTTTGCTGGGCACCCTGAGCTTCTGATCTAACCCCACTGTCATTCCTGGGAGTTCCACAGCTCCAACAGGCAGTTTTCCTGCTAACAGGGAAAGTGCAAGCAGACTGTTCCGATGAAACCTGCCCACCTGTGAATCTTTCTAAAAGGTATCAATTTATGATGAATACTGTGTGTCCTTCTTTTGCAAGCCTATGTTCCAGTCTCTGATACACGCAGCTGAAATTCAAGACTCCTCCTCTGGGGTTTGCTCACAGAAGAGCGTTATCAACTCATCTTCTGTAATTCCTTCTACAGTGAGATCACATGTTACTGGACACATGAACAACATTCACTTTTGGAGATTTTATCTGTAACACTTTGTACTCAAGCTTGCATCTCGCTGAGAGAATAGAGAAAAGTATCAGATAGCATTTGTTCTTTTATGTAAAGTCAAATCTTTGATAGAATATTAAACGGTTGCTCCTCCCAGTGGCTTTCTCCTCCTCAGCAACCATTTGCTTGCCATGCCTGGTTTCCAGAACTCACCAAGAAAAAGCTATTCACCAAGGTGCAACTCTGTGAGAGTCCTGGCTAAAAACAGGGTTCATCCTCTTGGCCTTCCTTTCAACACCACATTCAAGAAAGGGAAGATGGATTTGGATATTCCACAACACTTCTCACCACTCATCCCCTATTACTCATCAAGCTTTCATCATCCATTTGAGACTCATTGCATTTAAAACACAAGAGTGAAAACACTGAGTTTTCACTAGAGGTATACATAATCAGTTTGAATACAAACTAACTAAAGACTTTAGGTCTGCCTGTAAGAAGTTTTGACCAGCAACTACCCACTTTTACAACTGGGACTTTTTGTTCAATAGATCATCATAGTATTATTCAAGCTGGTTTTAGGTCATTTCCATTAAGTATACAACAAGACCTCTGCTAAAACACTTAAAATAATCTCCTATTATTAAAACCATTATAATTTAAAGCAATTCTAACAGGCTTGCTCTAAATAAAAGAAATGCTGAGTGTAGAGACAAAGAAATGGAATACTATTAACACTGAGATCATGAGAGGCTTAAGGACTTAAGCGAAGTTTATGTCAGAATAATCACCATATAGATTATATCCCACAAAATAAGAAGTGTTCTATTTTATTTCATTATGCTTACTAATATAGCAATCACACAATAGTAAGCATTTAGTAACCAACTTCCAAAACCTCAGAAAAATACCTTATTTAAATCCTTCCACAATAAGCAGGCAGTAAAAAAAAGGAAATGGGTAGCTACAGATTTTTTCCCCAGGAATTTATTTAAAACAAACACAAAACAAAACCCAAGAAAAGAAAAGAAACAAAACCAGCACAACAGACTCTGCAATGTGGCACAAACCTCACAAATGCAGACTATGCCTGAAAAGCATGGCAAGGGACGGACCATAAGCTGAAAGACTCCTGTCACTCGAGCAGAGCCCATGCTAAAAAGAAACGGCCATGACAAATGCCGCAAGAAACAAATGGTGACAGAAGGTGGCAGGCAAAAGGAAAGCAGAGCTGAGACAGGACACACAAGAAATGTGTTCACAGCTGTTTGCAACAAACCACTGGAAGGGCTCAGGTTCAAGAAGGGCTTTAGCAGCAGTTTCAGTCAGAAGAATGAGATATGACAAACACTTCAGGGATCCCGAACTGCCCGATCATTAGTTCCTGATTATTCATCAATTCAAATTTACATCATTTGCATGTCAAATGGATGCCTCACCGGTGAGGCCAACACTTCCACGACCATATGGCTAGCTGAAGACATTTGGGTGAAGTTTTGCCTGATTTTACAAAAGCAGTCTGAAACCTACTGGAGATGGAGAAAAACAGTGATGTGTAATCCATCACAGTCTTGATAAACTTTAGAGAAAGAGATCCTTGAATTCCCAGACTCAGTAGTTAGAACCTTAAGCAAGGTAGGACACATGAGATCACTCTGGAGAAGACTGCCCAGTTATATTCCACATTAGCTTCAGAGTCTTGCCAAAAGCAGCTCAAGGTGCAACACAGACAAGGATGACATGAGCCAGACAAGAACTCCAACTTCAGACCGAAAGAAACGCAAAGTTTTGACAAATAAGTCCTGAAAACTTCAAAGCTTGCTCAGAGACCAGGCAAAGCACAATGACAGCTCAAGAATCACTCCGTCTTCAACACAGCTACCACGTTTCTCCCTTTGAGGGAAAACTTGAGGAGCACCAGTTACCACAAAGATCCCTCATACACGCCAAACACAACCCAGCCGGTCAGGCAAAGCCCACAGTGTGACAGTAAGCCTCTAATGTGACACCTTTTGCCCTCCCTCCTGCCCTGGTGAGATGCTGCCAAGGACTGAACTTCTTGTCTTCAGCAGTTTTGATATATAACCTCCATGTACCGATAGCAGCTATGGAAACCAGCAGCTGTTCTGCTAGTAGGAAAAGAAGGAAACAAAGTCAGCTCTGGTTCAACAGGCTTCTTCATTTCTTGACTATCCAGAAAAGAAGAGGGCTGGAAAGAGACTATTTTGTCCCCAGAGGGTTACAACTGTGCACAGTGTATACAAATGGAGTCCTAACTGCACATTCCATAACATACTCAATTTTGCCTGTTACATGATTAGGCCGTGAAATATTCTATTATGCTCCTAGTACAGGTGGCCAAGACATGCTGTAGTCAAGCAGGTCACCCAGGTCTTTTCCTACTCTTGTTTTCAGCTGAAGATCCCCAATTCGTAACTAGCTCTTAGGTGCATTATTAGCTTGGCTCCAACTCTGTTCTTTCCCTCTGATCTGCAAAACTCTTCTACACAGAATTTATCTTCTGTTCTTCAGAAAATGCCTCCTAATATTCCACTATCAAAAAGCTTCCTCGGCATATTCTTGGAGTTTTGTGCTGAGATAATAAAATGAAAAATTAATTTTCAAGTGGCCAAAAGAGTCCTCCTTGTGGGACTTTATTAGCAGCATCCTTCCTTTCCATTAACTTGATTTTCAAAATGACAAACTGCCAATGCCTCTTTGCCCAGGTCCTTGTCCCCCTACACTCCTGCAGGAATCCCTGTCTTCTCCAGCTCAACCAAACATTTCCCAGGCAGCACTACAGAAAATGTGTGCCCAGAGCCCTGATAGAAGACACCAGATACAACCACAGAAAAGGTCAGTAAGCAAGGTATTCCAGTACAGCCTGGTTTTGTGAACTCATGTTGCAAATTATCCCCTTAACCATTTACACCCTTCATATCTTGTATTATCCTTTCTATCAGCTTTTGTTGTAATGTCCAATAAAGCACTGTGATTAGCTGAGATGTATTTTTTCTTTTACCCCTTTCTTCAGGGCATTATTAGCCCCAAACACCCAAAGAGCTGTTGTCTCATCTCCCCCCACTCACCCATTCAATATCTGAAAGAGCTTAACTCATCCTCCTCCGCAGATCGTGCTCCCAGGGCTTTGATACAAAGCCTTTGAAGAGCTTATGGCACCTTTTGGCAAGCAAACACAAACACGACCACGTCCCTGCCCGCACCAGGATACCTAGGGAAGGTGTGGGTGGGAGAAGGACCCCACGGAGAAGAGTCCTTTTGGTCTCCAGTCACAGGAAAACTGCCACAGCTCCTTCTCCACCCTTGCTTTCCTCCCAGGACACACTCTTTAAAGCCAGGGAGAGCTTCAAACCTCTGATCAAAAGGTTTTACTGCTGGGGAGAAACACAGCTGGCCATCTGATAATATGGGCCATCTGATAAAAATGGGATGGGTCGCACCTGGGTTGCAGGGCCAGGGCCATAACCATAACGCAAGACACAGACACAGAGGAAGGGATAAGTACAGAAAGGCATACACAAACATTTCCTCAGGAAATATTTAAGACCACTTGTATTCAAACTGATATGGCACTTTCCTATTCTTTGCTTACACGCTACAAGTTGCAACTTGATGTACTTATTAAAACATCTACGTCATCCAACTGGCAGCTTCATGTGCCATGCCTTATAATTGGAAGATTAGTCATCACTTGGTCCTTCTCATTTCAGCGTATTAAATTCTGACTTCTACTTCTACCCACTTATGATAATATACAGTTTCATGAATTCAATATCATTAGACAATCTATCTCTGCCCTCCATAATACCACTTTTATTAAAAACAAAAAGTATTCTGTCTGTTCTGGGTCCATACCTAAGTGATCTTCAAGTTTGACTCTACAATCACAGCAAAATAGCCTCATTTATCTCCCATCACTGGTCACAGAATTTGGTCCGGTGTGGTTTCTGGCAGTGAGCACTGATGGCCAATATATTTCACCTGGAAGAACTCAGCATCTCAGCACAGGTAGCCATGGGCACCTCCCCACCCAAGTTTTGGTCTTAAATAAAGGGAGCCTACCTCATCTCCCCAGTCTGCAATCTTCCTCCAGCTGTAGTCACTTTTTTTTTTTTTTTAATTAAAGTCACCTGCACTGCTTTAAAGTCGGTATATACACACAATCACCAGAAAGCTATTAAATACCCCAATAAATGAATGCTAACCTGTCTCATACAGAATCACCCCCTTCTGTTCTGAACAAGTGAGTTCAAGGCCAAAGATGTTTGGGAGGACCCAGAATCACGCTCCTGGTGACTGAGAAGGAGAGCAGGAAAATGAGGACACCATTCAGACCTGGATGCAGAAGGGGTGGTAACAGGCACAGACAAGATTCATCCTCTCTAGAATGCCAAAACCAAAACCCCAAAAGTCTGGGCATAGCATAGCCCATGAGGTACCAGCGTCTTCCTGTAATCTCAGGTACTAAAACTAGAACAAATCAACATGAGCAAGAAACAGCTGTATGAACTGAAGCCCCAACATTGGCTAATGGATTTCCATTGCTCTAAGCAAACATTCCAAAAAGTTAGGCTCTCCGTACGCTGCTCTTTGACTTCATATATTTCACCAGATTTCAACAGCCAAGAAAAATTGACAGAATAATTCCACCTCCCGGGATTAACTATTTTTCTGCTTTCTGCTACGAACACTGACTCTTCTGACTCTTGTATCCCAAAAAAGAAGAAGTCAGGCAAAACAGTGAGAAGACCTGCATGGATGAGTAAGGAAGTATTAGATAAGCTTAAAATCAAAAAGGAGGCCTATAGAGAGGGTGGAAGCAAGGACAGGTGGGCTGAGTGGAATATAAAGAAACTGTCCGAGTGGCCAGGAACCATATCAGGCAGGCAAATGCCCTAAGGGAACTGAACCTGGCCAGGGACATCAAGGACAATAAGAAAAAATTCTATAGCTATGTCAGGGAAAAAGGTAGGATTAGGGAGGCTGTGGGCCCTCTCCGGAAGAAAACAGGAGAACTGGCCACCCAGGATATGGATAAGGCTGAGGTACTGAATGACTTTTTTGCCTCAGTCTTCACTGGTAAGGGCCTTAACTGCACTGCCCAAGTCACAGTAGGTAAAACCAGGGGCTCTGAGAATGGAGAACTGCCCATAGT